>BGPR01035286.1:0-16049 GCA_013235015.1 Araneus ventricosus | reverse complement strand
TACAAGCATACATACAAACATACATACAAACATATCCACAATGACTTTTATTTATATTAAGATTACTAGCTGTTATGCCCGGCGTTGCTCGGGATTAAAATACATTCATATCTAATATTTTTGTTGTAAAAAACTTCTTTTGTAAAGACAAATACAATACCCAAAATTCTTTCATCGTCTGAGATGTTTTTCAATTAAAATTCAATTAGAATATCAGTTGAAGCGGACGATTTTTAAAAATCGTCGATAGCTAATATTCTTCATAAGTTATTAATATTTATTGCAAATGTACTTCAAATTTTGTTCATAAATCTTGCAATGAAAGAAAGATTTTAAAGTATGTTTTGGGACAATTACATAGTAAATTTTTCATTGAGAAAAAGCGTTAGAATAAATTTGAATACAAAAAAATAATAAAATTCCTCTTCATCCGAAATTCTTCTATGGCAGTTTTTATGTATTTTTGTTCTTCACCAATAAAAAAAGTATTATAAACTGTAAATTTTATACACAATTTAATTTTTGAAAAAATATTAAAATGAGGGTTGCCCTCATTTTAATATTTTTCAAAAATTTTTTTACACATAATAAAAGTTTAAAAAATTAGCTTTTCATGACACAACTTTCATTTCCGTTCTATTCGTTGCGAATGGAACGGAAATGAAAGTTGTGTCATGAAAAGCTAATTTTTTAAACTTTTATTATGTGTAAAAATATTTTTCGTGATATAATACATATTTTCGAAAAATAACAGAAAGATGCCAAACTCTTGCTTAATTTCCAATTAACTGAAATTTTAATAAGATTTGTGGCCTTTAAACGTTGACAGTTGACTCTCTTCGTATATAAAATATATTTATAAAATACGCAAAAAATTCTGAAATAAAGTTAAATTAGTTCAAAGTCTAACCGTTGCCTAGCATCGGAGTAGCTATAAATTTCGTTATTTCAAAATCGTCTGCACGGAACTAACAATTACTACAGATATAAAATTCGTATCATTGAAAATATAAAATTTTGAACTTTAAGATTGTATAAAATATTTTTTGGGAGATAATTTGCTCCGAACTTAGAGGAGAAACGGTTTAGGTTAATTTTGTAATAAACTTACTGTTTAATTAACTTTTAATAATAGAAAAGTTGACAGTAGTCTTCCTCTGGTCTTGAATAAAAAGTGTGCAAAGTTTGGTTGATATCGATCAAGTAGTTTAGGAGGAGATGTGGAGCATACCCACATACACAGATACATAGCCACATACAAACCCACAATCACTTTTCTTTATATTAAGATCGTCCATCAAAGCTTTGGAAATAAAATCTCTGACTTCCAAGATTTGACCAATGTATTCAACGGGCGATCTCAGACGATGAAACGCGGCCACTTTAAAGTAAGTTACTTTCTTTCTTCTAGCTTTCTGATATTAAACGTAATTTCTAAGCACACAGATATCTAGGAATGCACTCTGTTTAATGCTACTGGCGGTGTCCGAATGTGTATGAACACTTACTTTATTTTTTGTCACTTACACTTACAATTACACGAATGAACACTTACTTTATTTTTTGTCACTTACACTTACAATTACACGAATGAACACTTACTTTATTTTTTGTTTTGCAGGAAGCCTGTGCTGATCCAGACTTGGGAGACATGTGTTCTAGAGGTGGAAAATTTTCCGTAAGACATCATTTTTAAATATAATTAAAGATAATTGAAAAATACGAGGGTAATTCAGCAGGTAGGTTAAAAACCCGATAAAAAATGGAAATGAAGAAATTTTGAACCGCGGTGAGATGACAGGACGGCACCTGAGCTGTCACCCCTCTCCAAACTTCCGCCCCACACCAGCGGGAGAACGTTTTTACCCCTACGTATAAATTAACCTGCAGCCCAATTACTTGAGTGTCGGAGTCACAGCTACCATTTCTGTCAGTTAAATGCAGTTCCAAATTTTAGTATTTTAGTACAGCGGAGTGGAATCGTGTTTCAAACCTGGAATCCTCCGGCCTCGAAGCTAAGACATTACCAGTAGGTCAACTCCGCCCTGGTAAAGGATTGAATCCAATTGGTGCAACATCTCACTGATTTTGTGTGCAATGTTGGAAAGAGGAATATCGGCTTAAGTATCATCCTCGTCATATGGCCCTGGTTAAAAATTGCAAGATTTAACCCCAAAACCTCGATGTATCCAATAGCTTCATAACAGGTCGTTAATATAGACAATAATTTGAAATGAAATGAAAGTGCCTTATAAGAAATACTAAGTATATATGTATTATATGTTCCAAGATGAATTTCATACATTTCTTAAGAATAGTATTTAAAGACGAAAAAAGCCCTCACTCGTTACTTTCAATGTTCTTTCAAATAAATGCTCTTTTAAATAATAAATATGAAGAATTCAAATAAATTTAGAAAATATAACCTTTCTTCATGAACATAACTTTCTCTAACCCCTAAAATAATTGAATAAATTTACCTGTGCATTTATGTATTTAGTGACCTCGAATATTGTATCGTTTCATTATTTTTTAATTAAAATTATTAAAGACTTAATATTTTTTTTTCCTTTCAGGACTGTGTTTTGCTTTACATGGAAAAAATTTTCCGGAAGATGAGTGCAAAATATACTGAGTAATATGCAAAAGAACATTCAATGAACAATGCGTACTTTTTAATGAAATAAATAAAAAATTAACTATTAATGAATTGCTTCTTTAAAATCTATATAAAATCGTAAATAGTTTTAAATTTAAATTTTTATATTTACAGGAAGCAAAATGATGAGAATTGTTAGTGCCTGTATTACAAATTCTAAGTGCCTGTAATTCTAAGCCCAACGCCGTTCTGACGGCTGTTTTGTAAGAATGAATGCAGCCACTCGTTTTCTGTAGCATCATTTTCAATCAAAAAATAAAAATTTGCTTAGAATTCTACCGGATGAATTTTATTCGATGCATTTTATTTTATATGCAAAAAATTAATAGGAACTAATAAGAATGTTTATGATATAAAAATTACAATTTTGCGTATTTCTTTAATAGAGCTGTCAAAACATTACTTCTGGATGTAACTAATTTTAAGGATGAGATTGTGCTAGAGATTTCCATTCGCATTCGCAAGAACTTATTTCGTTACAAATCTTTGCAAACCATCTTGTTTTATCTTTCTGTGTAATATGAGGGCTCTACTTCGAGATTGGAGGATGGCAAGCTCAACACACGATTCCCAGTATATGCGGGCGCAAGGTACGTTGATCCTGCCGTTGTGGGTGAAACGTCCTGACGTTGAAATGGCACGGTTGTAAGGAGATTGATTCAGGTTTCTTTTTCCTGGCAATTGAACAATGTTGAAATTGGCGTCTAAAACAGCTCCTTATGTAGCTTCTCCATTTCAATATTAAGGTACGGAGGCAAATTTTTTGAAAATCCTTGTGATTAACAATTTTAGTGCATTTTCTAGATGAATATGACTCAAAACAACGAATAACCCCATTCAGAAAATTAAATGAAAATTTAAATTTATTAAAATGGGGTAATTTAGGCAAAATTTGATGGAAATTATTGCGAAACGTAAAACGCTCTTCATGAAATTTCTATTCACGGTTTTAATTTTTTTTACATAGCATACTTGGAACAGTGCTGAAGACAATGAACTAAAATCGAAGAACATTTTGCATTTACAAAAAAGTTATAGCTCATCGCACATGTTCTTAAGCAAAAGTTTTGAAAATGCATAGGTATCGATAAAAATAAATAGACAAAAATCAAAATCTATACATGTTAGATCTAAGTCCATTGCCTTTATTACACAATTTCAAGGAAAAATTTTAAGAAGTTTTTCTGAAATCAAGTTTTGCTTATTAAAATTTAGATAAAAAATATATTCTTTAAAAAAGTTACTTAATGTTTTGATTTATATTTTACTAAAATATTCCTGAATACCAATTATCTAAAAATCACCAGTCCTATAAAATAAACCTTCCTTATTCTCAAACTTTTTTTCTTTCTGGCCGCCCGTTTTTATTTTCTGGATAGTTTTGTTGCTGTCAAACACTGCCTCTTCGCAGTGGCAATTCGCTCGGTGTTGAAGCTGCTATACTGTTTTAACTTGGAGTGAGCAAATGCAGCAATTACTGCACTTTGTATCTGTTGCAAATTGCCAACATTAGCTCTTATTACTATATCATAATAATTTTACCATTCAGAAAGTTGAATGTCAATTTAAATTAATTTAAACGGGGTAATTTAGATACAATTTGATCAAAATTATTTCGAAAAGCAAAACGCTCAACATGGAATTCTTATGCTCTTCAACTTGGAATGAGCTTAAAAATAATCAAATAGAAAAATTAGAATAAATTTAAAAAATAAAAGATAACTTAAATTTTAAATAAAAATAACAAAATTTTTAAACATTAAAATTTAGATAATAAAATTTAAACAATACTTAAGTCGTGCGGAATTGCAGCTGCAAACAAAAACAAAGAATAATGGAACTCAATAAATGGAAATCATTCAAAGAAAGCCAAAAGAAAGATAAACTCAGAAGGAATCGGAAAAAAATGAAAACAAACAAGGAATCCATTCGAGTACAATTTTTCAAGGCATAATGACTGTATTCGAAATGGATACAAAATAATCATTGGGAAATTTTTTTGTAAGAAGCTTGCATTACGCCAAAAATAGCTTCTCTTAGCCCGAAATTTCCCAACAAAAGACAAAGAAGATCTGTACATCAAAAAGCATATTTCCAAAAGAAAGAGGAAAACCAAACACAGACATAAAAATGCTAATAAGATTAATTCAAAAATATTAGTCATCTGGATTTAAAAGTAGCCAACATAAAAATATACTTATCCCATGACAAGAATAGAGAAAAAAAAGAGAGGAAAAAAATGGTCCTCACGCTCTCACAATCCCACACTAACTTTCTTTTCAAAAGCGGAATTATCAAATATTTAAAGAAACACTAGTCCCAATTCGCCATTTATATTACAAAAAACAAAACAGAAGGAGTAAAAACAGGAATTTTTTAGGGAACGGAACTATTTAGACATATTAATGAAAAAAGCCCTTAGTTTCCATGTATGCCTCAATGAACGAAAATTTTTTTAGATTGTATATTCCAGACTGCTTTCAAGGATAAGATCTTTAATGCCCTGAATATTAATAGGGAAATGGTTGTCATTGAGAGTCTTTAACCCACTCAGCGCCAAACCCGAAATATCTCGCGAACTTTTTTACGTCTCAAGCGGCCATCTACGAGATAACTCGCAAACTTTTCTGCATCTCTAGCGGCAAGCCCGGGTATTCTCGGGCTATTGGAATTTCCTTTCCCCCAGGACCACATACAAAGTAGTAATTGGAGGGTTTGCCCGCCCATTGTAAACCGTCCTTTGTGTTTTTCACCCCGCAGTTGGAAGAAGAGGGATTATGAGTCTGTGTGGGGTCTTTTTGACTTTTGTGCAAGAAGGAACGTTTTTCTTAGAGCTTATCGTAATTTTCTGCTAATTCTTTGAAATAGTAATAACAGGTTTCCAGCTTTTATTGGCGGGAGATAACGTGAGGATGGGTACTATATTTTTTCAACACCTATGTTACTGTTTATAAAGTATAAAATGGAGAATGACCGAATAGTTATTTTCGAGAATCCGCTACAGAAATACGGATATAAAAATAAAAAAATGCCTTCCGCTGACAAAAAATATTTCCAGTTTCCTAGATTATTACCTGTTTTTGTTTATAAAGCAGGTTTTAGAACTATTTATCATGACGGAATTCTACTAATAGAATTTTACAGAATTATTAGGTACGTTCCTGTTAAAGCCATACCATGTTTTTAACAACGAGAAACAGATTAACAAAACGAGTGTCAGTTTAATAAAGTGATTCTATAACCCAAAAATAATAGAAGATACAACTTCCAAACAAATGTTTTGTAGCCTTCCGATGATTAATTTGGTTTATACAAACTAACGTAGCGCAAGAAAATATATTTTATTGGTTCTTATCTCTCGACAGGAGATGGTAAAGGCATCAAATTATAGAAGAAAAGCTAATAGTTATTGCATGACCTAAATAAAAATTATTTCAAGGGAATTATTGTATAAATACGTAGTAAAATTAAGATAAAATATGTTATAAAACATGCGATAACTGTTTTTATAGCATTCTGATTTTCAATACATCCATTAGATAGTGAAATCATAACTGGAACAAAATTCAAACATTAATCTTACATTTACATATATACTAGGATTCGCGCACTCTTATCTTTACAAACCTAATTAGAGAAAATCTTTTTTAAATTAGTTTTCAACGTAGGCGTTGACGCTTATCAAATTTTGGGAATGAAGATTTTAAAGTTTATTACTAAATTAATAGAATCTTTATAAACTTTAAGAAAATACTTTTAACTTTTTTAAAAGTTTCTTTTCGGCTCTGAAATCCAAAATAAATGTCTTGAAGATTGCTTAAATCGCTTGATGATTATTACGAATTCTATTTCAAAGAGAATTAGGGAGACTAAAAAATCTGAATATATAAGAATACCGAATGTGTGGTGGTAATACCGAGAAATCAAGTTTGAGAAAGAGCACTTGAAGTTGACCGCATCTAAAGTTTTCTCAGAAGGGGTAGAACACAGCACATGCAATAGCAGAAAGGAGAAAGTCTTTAAACAAATTTTTTAAAACAATTGTTTTTCATTTTCTGTGTGTTGTTCTGATTTCAAAGCAGAGTCTTAGTTTGTGAGAGACAAGTAATCTCCTCTCTTTTAGCGTTTTCCGTCTTCAAATCAAATGTATAGAGCGGATGACAACATGGGTGTTTAATAAAATCCGTTGGTTTACCGCTTAAATGGAAAAGGCAGTAAGTGCACATTCTCATTTTTACTGCTGTGAACGATATATTGGGAAAAATAGAAATGTGAGATTGAAATATCACTGTTGTTGATTAATTAGAAAAAATATCTTGCTTCAAAATCCATCAAACTATCAAATATCTGATTATTATTATTTCTTTTTTTGGTACACTCTCAATCTCGATTTTTTTTATTTATTATTTCGCCACATTTGGCAGAAAATGAAGTTTGAATGCTCTTATTTCCATAAAATCAGTTTTTGAAAGCTTTCGAGACTAATTTTATCTGATGAGATAGAAGTAGGGTTCGATGATACAGATGGAGAGCAAATAACCAAATATTTCAACAACAAATCGTGCAGTTCACAGTTTTACCTATTATAAAACTTTATTTTTATTATTATTCTTTTGAGCCATTTTTAATTTATTCACTTATCGAATGCCACTTAATATGAAATGAAAGGAATGAAAATGTCTTATTAACAAGTTATAGCTTATCAAATTTTTTCTAATAGTCAGAATTTGACAGTGAATGATACTAGTACAAATTTTTTATTCGAATTCTTTTAGTTACGTATATATTAAAAAATGTAACAGTAAATTTATTCAAAATATGTCTATATGCTTTTCAAACATCCAAAGTGAAAATAAAATTTTTATTTAAATTCTTCAATGAAACTTTTAAAATTATTGTAGCTATTACAGAAATTATTTTAACAAAGATTTAAAAACATGTCAGTAAAAAACGCGATAAACAATAGAGGTTTTAGAGTAAAGGAAAATATAAATGCAAGTTACCAAACGCGTTAAATTAACTCAAATACATTGAATGTAATCTTGTGATGCTAAGTAGAGAACAGAATTAAAAGATTATTTTACAACGATAACTTGGATAGCACGGAAGTTTAGTATATTTCTTTGAAACATGCAAATATGAAAAATGCCGTTAATATAATTCTGCAATGAGCTAAGATACTTATATATCGTAAATTGATGTCAAAATTTAATAATGTTGCAAATAGTATCTAACGCAAATTCCAAAAGCAAAAAGAGGACGTGTTAGTATAACTGAATGCAATACTGATACAAAATACTTTGTGAAATTAGCAGTTAATGCAATATTGTATAATTAGACTTCTGATGAATGGCAAACTAATGAAACTATTATCATAATTGTTTGTACAAGGCAATGAAGTTGTACACTTTGACTCTAAATAAGCAAATATAAGTAATATACAAATATGGCACATGAAGACACTATTACTGCAATCAGTGGCGAATCCGGGGGGCTATAAGGCTACAGCCCCCCAACAGAGCCAAGCCAGAATTCTTGATTTTATTTAAAATCATTGCAACTGTTTTCCTTAATTTCCCTCTTTTAAAAAATTAATAAAAACGTTTCAACGTTGCTTTCTGGCTATACAAGCTCGAAAATTTTCCTACTTTTGTAGTCATCCCACTTGTATTTGTAGTTTTGACGCGGTCGAAGACATTTTTTGTCTAGTTATTTCATTGTAATTTTTATTAAATTATCGAAAGTATTGTATTGTACTTTATGATTCTTATTGTCAGGTGAATAAAGTCTGTAAAGTTAAATAGTTTTGGTTTACTTTAGCCTTGAGGTTTGACATTCGTCACGACGATACAAAATTTTTATGCGCTTTCCTGCGCTTGAGGGGTGGTAGGGTAGAAAGATGGCTTCATTGATAAGCGCGGTTGGAGGTCCAATTATGCTTGTCGGGGTTTTTCCCACAGCCCCTTTGAGTTCGCCTGGAGCGGAGGGAGGGGAATTCGACGAAAAAGCTTATTGCGAACTGACAGTGTTTACATAGGTTTTTTCCCTTTACAAGCTTTCTCCGCACATAATAGGAAATATTTTATAGCTGAATTCAAGAAGAAATCTTTTCCATTCTACTCCTATTTTCACTTCCGTTATACGCGCGCGGAACATATTATATCCCTATTTTTTCTTTCAGCTAAAAATTAAATAATGAACACCTGAGAAATTCAAAAAAGCGAAAAAATAAGTTTACGTGGCTATTTTAAATATTTTCATAAAGATTGCTAATAAGTAATGAAAAATCACAGCATTTTACATATGCTTCATTTAAATGCTCATCAGAGGCCAGATTATAGCATTTTTGATAACATTTTGTATTAGTTTCGTAACTGTTTCTCCCGTAATATTTCTATATATCTTTATTTTACATTAACTTTGTTGTTTTTTAGTCCTGTGCCTTTAATTCTAAAAATAAAGTTCTTTTTTTATGTCCACTGGAAGGTGGACATTGGGCGGAACTGCATAAAATCTGTATGATAATATCTATCCAACAGAGATTTTCGATGGCATCAATTCTTTTTATACCCTTATCCATATTTTTTCGTTTAAAAATTACAATGCATTAATTAAAGAGGTGCTTTAAATATTGTAAAAATATAAAACATAATCCAATGTCAGGTATTTCTTGAGACATCATTTTTCCAGAATAACGAATTTAGAACATCAACTTTTGTTTGTCATATTATAAAATCTAACAATTTCTCCTTTTTTGATTCTTACCGCCTGTCACTTCGTACAGAAACTGAAAAATGCATTGTAAATAATTTTGAAATACATTTAGCGTCAGATTGAAAGCCACCTCTTCAAGACTTAACTTCTCGCTTCTTTTTTGGTAAAAATTATTTGAGTCATGTCCGTTTATTTAAAGGAATTACATAGACACGAATTATTTTATATCTCTGTTAAAGGATTTTTAGAAAGTTCGACAGTAGAAAACCAGTTATCCGATTTTAACCCTCACAGGGGCGGTGGTTTTGACCAGGGCTGTCAAAAAAATGTGAGCGCCATGGGAAAAAGTAATTTGGCGCCCCGTCAGAACCATAACCAGGAATTTTAAAGCCTATATCCCAACGAAAATGTCTACCTAATAGAGTAATTGAGGAACAAAAAAAATGGCACGAAAATGTCTACCTAATATAGTAATTGAGGAACAAAAAAAAAATGTCACCTGTTTTCCGACTGTCGCTTTTCAATTTTATTGATCTTTGTCTTTTCAAAACAAGATTTTGCAAGAGAGATTCTCTAATTTGTGTTACTTTTGTTACAATCATAGTTTATGATTTGTTAACAGATTGACTGAGTATGATTTTTTTTTGAAATGATATAGATGTTTATGCAACATTACAAAATCTCTGGCTCTAGTTACAAGCCCTAACCATAGCTTTACTTTTAACTTATTTAACATTATAATTAATTTTTTTTCACTCAAAATTATAATAAATCAATATAGTAAATTTTTAGGCGCCTTTGGATCAATGGCACCCCTGAGCCCATTGGATAAGATGGCTCTGGTTTCTACAGAAAACCACCTATTTAAGATTTTTTAACGTAGGCAAATTTCCACTTTATGTTCATTTATTTGATGAAAATAAGCTTTCAGATATTCAATAAGGCCAACTAAAGGCAAAAAGAGTCCTCTTTTTTTCATGGTTTTATGTAGGTATAAAGTTTGTTTTCCCAGAGGAAACAAATAAATTTCTTTGTAATGAATTTCGCAAAAATGGGACTAGTTACTCTGTCGAAATTTCTATATTTTTTTCTGTATGCTCTTTTTTTTCAAAATTGACAAAACCGAAAAAATATGAACGAAATTTTGAAGTGTATTGAAAATTATTGAGGGGGTTTCGACGAGAACCACGCCCGCGTAGAGCCAAGATTTCCGAGCTTTCGTTGTTTCGCCGATATAAAGAAATATATTTGTTATACAACTGATAAGACATCGATTTGGAGAACAAGTTTACAGAACTTAGAAAGAGGGACAGATGTTCGTACTCTATCAGTGAGAATCTCCAGTATCTCATTTGTAGTTTTCGACAAAGGAACGAAGAAACACTCTTTTATGAAAGAGAGCCGTTTACAATCGACAGTAGTTTACGGTATCGTCCCTTTACGTGAACAATTCTGTAAACAGCTAACACTGTGTTGCGCACCGGGTACTTGCATCGGCATTTATCACGCGCTGTACAATAAGTGAAAGGCGAACGGCGCCACATAAGCTATATAAATACTGAGTTCCTTGCTTGAATGCCAAACTGAAAATTTTTGTTCTTTCTTGTGCTGCTGTTTTTGATTTTCTACGTTTTTCCAATCAATTTCGGTATTATTAGTTTAGTATTTAATTTCATTCACTTTTTGCATCTTCATTATGAGTAAAAGGAAGCGTGAGCTTACTAAAGAAGAACTCGAAGCAATTTTATTGGCTTCCGATGACAGTGTCAGCGACCTTTCAAGCGAAGATGATGGCTGGCCAGTAGATGATTCCTTAGCTGATGTTTCGTTTATTTTGAATAATGATCCTGGAGATGAAACAGACGAGAATAAGGCGAACGATGAGGAGGCAGCAAATAGTGCTTCAACTTTTAAACCGTCTTGGACGGAACAGATGGTAAATGGGCAAATTGATCTAAAACAGCATCAAAAATATGGCGGACGCCCTAAGCACAATTTACCTGTTGGATCTGAAGCAGGGGACTATTTTAAAATGCTTTTCACGAATGATATGTATGAAAAAATTGGTGAAAACACAAACAAATATGCAGAATTTGTAAAATCTGCTACCATTGACAAATGGGAACCTATTGGTATCAAAAAATGGCGATGGAAGCCAATTGAAGATATCGAGGAACTCTTCAGCTTCATAGACATAATACTCATTATGGGAATTGCCAAACTACCTAGAATAAAAGATTACTGGTCGTCTAATCCTATGCTTGGAAATGATAAAGTAAAACGTACAATGGCATGGGACAGGTTTGTGGACATCTACAGATTTTTCCATATTTCAGATCGGGAAAATGAAGTTTCACCAAATGATCCGTCATTTTATATGATGCGAAAGTTGGATCCTTTCATGTCATGTTTGCGGTCTAATTTCCAGATGCATTTTGAATCCTATCCCCATTTATCTCTAGATGAAGCGATGGTTAAGTACAAAGGCAGATTAGGCATAGTGCAATATATGCCTAATAAACCGGTAAAAAGAGGAATAAAAGTGTGGGCTTTATGTACGTCTTTCTTCGGATATGTGTACAACTTCGAGCCCTACTGTGGTAAAAGAGACAAACTTCCAAGGAATGATAATGGACTTGGATATAGTGTTGTGACTTTTTTAACTAAAAATCTTTCAAAAGGACATCATATATACATTGATAGGTTCTACACAAGCGTTGTGTTGATGAAAGATTTTCTACGCTAGTCTCTTTCGGAATCTACGCTAGTGGAACTGTAAATACAAACCGAAAATATTTACCGACAAATATAAAAAATGTAAAACTTGAGGATAATGGCTCATCAAAATGCTTCCAGTGCATTGAAGAGCCGAATTTAACATGCACTGTTTGGAAGGACAAAAAGGAAATTTTTCTTCTATCCAATGGTACGAAGAACGAAATTACAACCGTCAAACGCAGAATTGGAGGAAATGTGTCCTATGTAATCTGCCCGAAAGTTATTGCAGATTATAATAAGTATATGGGCGGAGTTGACTTAGCAGATCAGTACAGAAAATATTATGATATCTCAAGAAAATCACGAAAGTGGTGGATATATATGTTTTGGTATTTATTGGATACTACTGTCAATAACGCATACTTAATCTATTCGACGACGAATTTTCCTTCAGAAAAGAAATCTAAAACACCCTTAGATTTCAGAATGTCTTTGATAGAGGCGATATTGAAAGAAAAGAGAATTGTTGAAACAGGTCCGCAACCTATTGTCAAAAATAAGTCTCATAAAAGAATAAAAATAGACGGGAGAAAAAAAGATGCACACGTTGCATTTCATTAAAAAGAAAAACAATTTCAAATAGAGCAATTGAGAGTTCATAGACTTGTGAAATTTGTCAAGTTTGTTTATGTGTGAACTGTTTCGGTCCTTATCATAATGAGCATCATTAGATTTTTATTTTACTATTGTTTGTTCTTTTTATGCTTTAACTGTTTATTGTCAATACTCCTCCCTGTATGCTAGCTGCGAATATGTTTTTTTATTTGTTGTATTTTACTGTGTTAATTTGTGACTTCCTGAATTCTTTTCCATTTCTTTTCTTTATTATTACTATTTTATTTTAATATTACATAACTATTAATCAAGAATTTGCGTATATGAAAGTTTGAAATTGTGTTAAAAATGTGCATAGGTTATTTTATCCTTTATATTATGAACCAGTGTACCTTGTATCGAATTGCTGTACTCGAATATCAACTTTGCAAGCATTCTTCGGAACTGCCAGTGGCTCGTAATTTATATGTCCACAAGGAAAGGTCAAATTACTTATTATTTTACTACCCTTTTTACTACTAAATGCAAGTATACAGCATTGTGCTGAAACATAATATTTTAATTATAAAATGTATGATATCTATTTCATCTTATCTTATGTTCTCAATCAATAATTTTCTGAATTATCTATAGAACAAGAAGAAATTGTTTCTATTTTTCATGGATGACTTGCAGTATTTAAATCTCATCTAAATCGGCTATTATTGGGACGTCCTATATTGAGAGAGAACATTGATATTATATATAAATTGTATTGAGCTATGCATAAATTAACATTTTGTTACTGAATGAGTTGAAATATGATTTTCTCATATAATTTCTAAAATATATCTTTTGGTAAAATTAAGTGAAATTAAAATTGACAAAAAATTTTTAAGAATGCATAAATTATTTTGGAAATGATTTTTGCTTTAGTATATCCTAAATTTCATTTATTTAACATATTTTCTTATTTCAGTAATAAATGAAACTTTAAAAACGTATTATTTCATCTTTTCCTAAATTATTTCGCAGAATAAAAAAAGTAAACTTAATATAGAATGGCATTTTATCTACATTTGACAAAAAATTGCTTTATTAATAGTTTTAAAGCTTAAAAAATCAAATAAAAAAATATGGGTCATTTTGAATTGGATATCTCAAAATTTATTTAATATATTTAGAAGAAAACATTCATGTATGCATGTTTGGAAATATAATACACGGATTATTTTTAAAACAGTTCTGTGAAAAATACTGCACAGACCTCATAACGTTAATTTATAGGCAGAAAATCAGCACGAAAATCAATTTGCAAACAGCTTCATAATAAAGTAAAATGAAGTAAAATTCTTATGTTAAAAGCCAAAGAAATCTGTTATTTTCGATGTGTGGTATTTTCCCGTATTTAATTTATTGAACGGATTTTCTTCATATTTATTGAGTTATTGAATTAGAGTTTTTTGAAATATAACACAGACACTTCTTAAAAAGAAGTTAACGCTGTGTTAGTAATACTGCAGGAAACTGTATTTTAAAATCAGAAAATCATAATAAAAATCAATTAGTACAACACTCAACTGAAGTAAAATTCTTAAGCTAAAAGAAGCAGGAATGTATTCGAAATGTATTTCGATGTGAGATTTTATTTATTAAAAATCGGAATTTTTGAAAATATAATGCAGAATGTTTCGAATTATAAAATAATTTCTTTAGAAAAACAACTCTGCCACTTCTCAGTAATATAATAGAAAACCCCAAATAATATTTTATAATAAGGAAATAAGCCCAAAAAAATCAGTGAGCAGAATGCATTATACTGAAAAAAAATTGTGGAAACGAACAGAAGATTCTCATATTGAAACGTAAAGACAAACTCTCGATATGCCTTTCGACCCTCGCGGAAAACCGCGAAGAAGTCAATCAAAGTAGAACGCTGACAGCTTTATTACCTTGAATAGCGGGGAGTGGAGTGGTGGGGTAAAGGCCACCCAGAATGGGATAGTCCATTCCATGTGATATCCTCTCAGAAGTCTTCGGTGTTAAAGGAGCTGGGAAGAAAAAGTCCCCTCGGGATTAAAGAGATAAATCACTGTCAAATCTCTCCTTTGAGATCGCACAACCCTCTAACCGCAGACAGGGGAGGGAATGCTTATTGTTAAAAATTGCTGCCGCTTGCTAGTACAACTGAGTTTTCGAACCTGGCGTTTCTCAAACGTTTCAAAATTTCCATAGAGCCGCTGGGTGGGTTAAAAAGAAACATTTTAAGCCATTAAAAAATCATTTCTATTATTGCATATTTTTTAATTCTTTTAGCTTGACTAAAAATTATCTTTCTAAAAACTCTAGAATGTATATTGGAATGATAATCACAAAAATTTTTACTCTAGAAATTAAATTCAGTTCTTTCATAAAACAGGAAAATCAAAGTTTTCTGCTTAGTAATTTCAATTTTAATATCTAAAAAGGTACCTTTATTTGCATGAGAGTTCGTTTCATAAAGTTTAAATCCTTTTGGATAACAATTAATAATGAAATCTAAGTTGTCAGAATTTAAAATAAGCAAATCATCTATGTATCTATATCCGTAAATTAGATTAAGTTGATAATTCCTAGGACATTGAGAAAAGATTACATTTTTGTCCTATCGGCCAATACTTTTTCATACATTTCAATGTAAAAGAGAGCAATCGAAATAAAAAAAAATAATTAAAAATTAAACGATATTCAACGAGAATAACATTGACCGAAGGATCGAGAAAGCAAGCACATGGAATGTAAACATAAACAAAAGTTCCAAACGAATGTTGTGGACAAACTTCCTTACATGAAAAGTGTTCAGAAAAGATATGAAGTTATTGTGGCTCGCTAATAGAACATGTAATAAATTAATTTTCAATTCAATCTGCATTTGTGTCAGGTGCAACAGTGACAAAACGCAACTTCCGGTCTTTTTTGTGACACTTCCGGTTTCGTTTTTGTCTGTTTTGTTTCATAAAAACCTCTGTATCGTCGCTTCTATTAATCGGAAAAGTAAAACAAACACAGATTTAAAAAGATAAACGCATAGGCTATAAAATAAAGCAATAAAGCATTTTGGCGAATTTTAGTCAAAAACTACATTCGGAGCCTAGGCCTTTGGGATACCTTAAGGGTGCTTTATCGGCCCTTATGGTGATGTGCCGTATGATTATCGGGATGTTGTATACAAGGAAGAAAACTGACTCTCAAAATTGAAATTAATTTCTCTCAAATTATTTTGTCACCAATATTTAAAACTTTTAGATGTTAAAACTACAGTCAAACCCCATTATAAGAAAATCTCAAAATGGTCCAAACCGTGCACTCGATAGAAGAGTAAAGA
>BGPR01035285.1:0-16049 GCA_013235015.1 Araneus ventricosus | reverse complement strand
TACAAGCATACATACAAACATACATACAAACATATCCACAATGACTTTTATTTATATTAAGATTACTAGCTGTTATGCCCGGCGTTGCTCGGGATTAAAATACATTCATATCTAATATTTTTGTTGTAAAAAACTTCTTTTGTAAAGACAAATACAATACCCAAAATTCTTTCATCGTCTGAGATGTTTTTCAATTAAAATTCAATTAGAATATCAGTTGAAGCGGACGATTTTTAAAAATCGTCGATAGCTAATATTCTTCATAAGTTATTAATATTTATTGCAAATGTACTTCAAATTTTGTTCATAAATCTTGCAATGAAAGAAAGATTTTAAAGTATGTTTTGGGACAATTACATAGTAAATTTTTCATTGAGAAAAAGCGTTAGAATAAATTTGAATACAAAAAAATAATAAAATTCCTCTTCATCCGAAATTCTTCTATGGCAGTTTTTATGTATTTTTGTTCTTCACCAATAAAAAAAGTATTATAAACTGTAAATTTTATACACAATTTAATTTTTGAAAAAATATTAAAATGAGGGTTGCCCTCATTTTAATATTTTTCAAAAATTTTTTTACACATAATAAAAGTTTAAAAAATTAGCTTTTCATGACACAACTTTCATTTCCGTTCTATTCGTTGCGAATGGAACGGAAATGAAAGTTGTGTCATGAAAAGCTAATTTTTTAAACTTTTATTATGTGTAAAAATATTTTTCGTGATATAATACATATTTTCGAAAAATAACAGAAAGATGCCAAACTCTTGCTTAATTTCCAATTAACTGAAATTTTAATAAGATTTGTGGCCTTTAAACGTTGACAGTTGACTCTCTTCGTATATAAAATATATTTATAAAATACGCAAAAAATTCTGAAATAAAGTTAAATTAGTTCAAAGTCTAACCGTTGCCTAGCATCGGAGTAGCTATAAATTTCGTTATTTCAAAATCGTCTGCACGGAACTAACAATTACTACAGATATAAAATTCGTATCATTGAAAATATAAAATTTTGAACTTTAAGATTGTATAAAATATTTTTTGGGAGATAATTTGCTCCGAACTTAGAGGAGAAACGGTTTAGGTTAATTTTGTAATAAACTTACTGTTTAATTAACTTTTAATAATAGAAAAGTTGACAGTAGTCTTCCTCTGGTCTTGAATAAAAAGTGTGCAAAGTTTGGTTGATATCGATCAAGTAGTTTAGGAGGAGATGTGGAGCATACCCACATACACAGATACATAGCCACATACAAACCCACAATCACTTTTCTTTATATTAAGATCGTCCATCAAAGCTTTGGAAATAAAATCTCTGACTTCCAAGATTTGACCAATGTATTCAACGGGCGATCTCAGACGATGAAACGCGGCCACTTTAAAGTAAGTTACTTTCTTTCTTCTAGCTTTCTGATATTAAACGTAATTTCTAAGCACACAGATATCTAGGAATGCACTCTGTTTAATGCTACTGGCGGTGTCCGAATGTGTATGAACACTTACTTTATTTTTTGTCACTTACACTTACAATTACACGAATGAACACTTACTTTATTTTTTGTCACTTACACTTACAATTACACGAATGAACACTTACTTTATTTTTTGTTTTGCAGGAAGCCTGTGCTGATCCAGACTTGGGAGACATGTGTTCTAGAGGTGGAAAATTTTCCGTAAGACATCATTTTTAAATATAATTAAAGATAATTGAAAAATACGAGGGTAATTCAGCAGGTAGGTTAAAAACCCGATAAAAAATGGAAATGAAGAAATTTTGAACCGCGGTGAGATGACAGGACGGCACCTGAGCTGTCACCCCTCTCCAAACTTCCGCCCCACACCAGCGGGAGAACGTTTTTACCCCTACGTATAAATTAACCTGCAGCCCAATTACTTGAGTGTCGGAGTCACAGCTACCATTTCTGTCAGTTAAATGCAGTTCCAAATTTTAGTATTTTAGTACAGCGGAGTGGAATCGTGTTTCAAACCTGGAATCCTCCGGCCTCGAAGCTAAGACATTACCAGTAGGTCAACTCCGCCCTGGTAAAGGATTGAATCCAATTGGTGCAACATCTCACTGATTTTGTGTGCAATGTTGGAAAGAGGAATATCGGCTTAAGTATCATCCTCGTCATATGGCCCTGGTTAAAAATTGCAAGATTTAACCCCAAAACCTCGATGTATCCAATAGCTTCATAACAGGTCGTTAATATAGACAATAATTTGAAATGAAATGAAAGTGCCTTATAAGAAATACTAAGTATATATGTATTATATGTTCCAAGATGAATTTCATACATTTCTTAAGAATAGTATTTAAAGACGAAAAAAGCCCTCACTCGTTACTTTCAATGTTCTTTCAAATAAATGCTCTTTTAAATAATAAATATGAAGAATTCAAATAAATTTAGAAAATATAACCTTTCTTCATGAACATAACTTTCTCTAACCCCTAAAATAATTGAATAAATTTACCTGTGCATTTATGTATTTAGTGACCTCGAATATTGTATCGTTTCATTATTTTTTAATTAAAATTATTAAAGACTTAATATTTTTTTTTCCTTTCAGGACTGTGTTTTGCTTTACATGGAAAAAATTTTCCGGAAGATGAGTGCAAAATATACTGAGTAATATGCAAAAGAACATTCAATGAACAATGCGTACTTTTTAATGAAATAAATAAAAAATTAACTATTAATGAATTGCTTCTTTAAAATCTATATAAAATCGTAAATAGTTTTAAATTTAAATTTTTATATTTACAGGAAGCAAAATGATGAGAATTGTTAGTGCCTGTATTACAAATTCTAAGTGCCTGTAATTCTAAGCCCAACGCCGTTCTGACGGCTGTTTTGTAAGAATGAATGCAGCCACTCGTTTTCTGTAGCATCATTTTCAATCAAAAAATAAAAATTTGCTTAGAATTCTACCGGATGAATTTTATTCGATGCATTTTATTTTATATGCAAAAAATTAATAGGAACTAATAAGAATGTTTATGATATAAAAATTACAATTTTGCGTATTTCTTTAATAGAGCTGTCAAAACATTACTTCTGGATGTAACTAATTTTAAGGATGAGATTGTGCTAGAGATTTCCATTCGCATTCGCAAGAACTTATTTCGTTACAAATCTTTGCAAACCATCTTGTTTTATCTTTCTGTGTAATATGAGGGCTCTACTTCGAGATTGGAGGATGGCAAGCTCAACACACGATTCCCAGTATATGCGGGCGCAAGGTACGTTGATCCTGCCGTTGTGGGTGAAACGTCCTGACGTTGAAATGGCACGGTTGTAAGGAGATTGATTCAGGTTTCTTTTTCCTGGCAATTGAACAATGTTGAAATTGGCGTCTAAAACAGCTCCTTATGTAGCTTCTCCATTTCAATATTAAGGTACGGAGGCAAATTTTTTGAAAATCCTTGTGATTAACAATTTTAGTGCATTTTCTAGATGAATATGACTCAAAACAACGAATAACCCCATTCAGAAAATTAAATGAAAATTTAAATTTATTAAAATGGGGTAATTTAGGCAAAATTTGATGGAAATTATTGCGAAACGTAAAACGCTCTTCATGAAATTTCTATTCACGGTTTTAATTTTTTTTACACAGCATACTTGGAACGGTGCTGAAGACAATGAACTAAAATCGAAGAACTTTTTGCATTTACAAAAAAGTTATAGCTCATCGCACATGTTCTTAAGCAAAAGTTTTGAAAATGCATAGGTATCGATAAAAATAAATAGACAAAAATCAAAATCTATACATGTTAGATCTAAGTCCATTGCCTTTATTACACAATTTCAAGGAAAAATTTTAAGAAGTTTTTCTGAAATCAAGTTTTGCTTATTAAAATTTAGATAAAAAATATATTCTTTAAAAAAGTTACTTAATGTTTTGATTTATATTTTACTAAAATATTCCTGAATACCAATTATCTAAAAATCACCAGTCCTATAAAATAAACCTTCCTTATTCTCAAACTTTTTTTCTTTCTGGCCGCCCGTTTTTATTTTCTGGATAGTTTTGTTGCTGTCAAACACTGCCTCTTCGCAGTGGCAATTCGCTCGGTGTTGAAGCTGCTATACTGTTTTAACTTGGAGTGAGCAAATGCAGCAATTACTGCACTTTGTATCTGTTGCAAATTGCCAACATTAGCTCTTATTACTATATCATAATAATTTTACCATTCAGAAAGTTGAATGTCAATTTAAATTAATTTAAACGGGGTAATTTAGATACAATTTGATCAAAATTATTTCGAAAAGCAAAACGCTCAACATGGAATTCTTATGCTCTTCAACTTGGAATGAGCTTAAAAATAATCAAATAGAAAAATTAGAATAAATTTAAAAAATAAAAGATAACTTAAATTTTAAATAAAAATAACAAAATTTTTAAACATTAAAATTTAGATAATAAAATTTAAACAATACTTAAGTCGTGCGGAATTGCAGCTGCAAACAAAAACAAAGAATAATGGAACTCAATAAATGGAAATCATTCAAAGAAAGCCAAAAGAAAGATAAACTCAGAAGGAATCGGAAAAAAATGAAAACAAACAAGGAATCCATTCGAGTACAATTTTTCAAGGCATAATGACTGTATTCGAAATGGATACAAAATAATCATTGGGAAATTTTTTTGTAAGAAGCTTGCATTACGCCAAAAATAGCTTCTCTTAGCCCGAAATTTCCCAACAAAAGACAAAGAAGATCTGTACATCAAAAAGCATATTTCCAAAAGAAAGAGGAAAACCAAACACAGACATAAAAATGCTAATAAGATTAATTCAAAAATATTAGTCATCTGGATTTAAAAGTAGCCAACATAAAAATATACTTATCCCATGACAAGAATAGAGAAAAAAAAGAGAGGAAAAAAATGGTCCTCACGCTCTCACAATCCCACACTAACTTTCTTTTCAAAAGCGGAATTATCAAATATTTAAAGAAACACTAGTCCCAATTCGCCATTTATATTACAAAAAACAAAACAGAAGGAGTAAAAACAGGAATTTTTTAGGGAACGGAACTATTTAGACATATTAATGAAAAAAGCCCTTAGTTTCCATGTATGCCTCAATGAACGAAAATTTTTTTAGATTGTATATTCCAGACTGCTTTCAAGGATAAGATCTTTAATGCCCTGAATATTAATAGGGAAATGGTTGTCATTGAGAGTCTTTAACCCACTCAGCGCCAAACCCGAAATATCTCGCGAACTTTTTTACGTCTCAAGCGGCCATCTACGAGATAACTCGCAAACTTTTCTGCATCTCTAGCGGCAAGCCCGGGTATTCTCGGGCTATTGGAATTTCCTTTCCCCCAGGACCACATACAAAGTAGTAATTGGAGGGTTTGCCCGCCCATTGTAAACCGTCCTTTGTGTTTTTCACCCCGCAGTTGGAAGAAGAGGGATTATGAGTCTGTGTGGGGTCTTTTTGACTTTTGTGCAAGAAGGAACGTTTTTCTTAGAGCTTATCGTAATTTTCTGCTAATTCTTTGAAATAGTAATAACAGGTTTCCAGCTTTTATTGGCGGGAGATAACGTGAGGATGGGTACTATATTTTTTCAACACCTATGTTACTGTTTATAAAGTATAAAATGGAGAATGACCGAATAGTTATTTTCGAGAATCCGCTACAGAAATACGGATATAAAAATAAAAAAATGCCTTCCGCTGACAAAAAATATTTCCAGTTTCCTAGATTATTACCTGTTTTTGTTTATAAAGCAGGTTTTAGAACTATTTATCATGACGGAATTCTACTAATAGAATTTTACAGAATTATTAGGTACGTTCCTGTTAAAGCCATACCATGTTTTTAACAACGAGAAACAGATTAACAAAACGAGTGTCAGTTTAATAAAGTGATTCTATAACCCAAAAATAATAGAAGATACAACTTCCAAACAAATGTTTTGTAGCCTTCCGATGATTAATTTGGTTTATACAAACTAACGTAGCGCAAGAAAATATATTTTATTGGTTCTTATCTCTCGACAGGAGATGGTAAAGGCATCAAATTATAGAAGAAAAGCTAATAGTTATTGCATGACCTAAATAAAAATTATTTCAAGGGAATTATTGTATAAATACGTAGTAAAATTAAGATAAAATATGTTATAAAACATGCGATAACTGTTTTTATAGCATTCTGATTTTCAATACATCCATTAGATAGTGAAATCATAACTGGAACAAAATTCAAACATTAATCTTACATTTACATATATACTAGGATTCGCGCACTCTTATCTTTACAAACCTAATTAGAGAAAATCTTTTTTAAATTAGTTTTCAACGTAGGCGTTGACGCTTATCAAATTTTGGGAATGAAGATTTTAAAGTTTATTACTAAATTAATAGAATCTTTATAAACTTTAAGAAAATACTTTTAACTTTTTTAAAAGTTTCTTTTCGGCTCTGAAATCCAAAATAAATGTCTTGAAGATTGCTTAAATCGCTTGATGATTATTACGAATTCTATTTCAAAGAGAATTAGGGAGACTAAAAAATCTGAATATATAAGAATACCGAATGTGTGGTGGTAATACCGAGAAATCAAGTTTGAGAAAGAGCACTTGAAGTTGACCGCATCTAAAGTTTTCTCAGAAGGGGTAGAACACAGCACATGCAATAGCAGAAAGGAGAAAGTCTTTAAACAAATTTTTTAAAACAATTGTTTTTCATTTTCTGTGTGTTGTTCTGATTTCAAAGCAGAGTCTTAGTTTGTGAGAGACAAGTAATCTCCTCTCTTTTAGCGTTTTCCGTCTTCAAATCAAATGTATAGAGCGGATGACAACATGGGTGTTTAATAAAATCCGTTGGTTTACCGCTTAAATGGAAAAGGCAGTAAGTGCACATTCTCATTTTTACTGCTGTGAACGATATATTGGGAAAAATAGAAATGTGAGATTGAAATATCACTGTTGTTGATTAATTAGAAAAAATATCTTGCTTCAAAATCCATCAAACTATCAAATATCTGATTATTATTATTTCTTTTTTTGGTACACTCTCAATCTCGATTTTTTTTATTTATTATTTCGCCACATTTGGCAGAAAATGAAGTTTGAATGCTCTTATTTCCATAAAATCAGTTTTTGAAAGCTTTCGAGACTAATTTTATCTGATGAGATAGAAGTAGGGTTCGATGATACAGATGGAGAGCAAATAACCAAATATTTCAACAACAAATCGTGCAGTTCACAGTTTTACCTATTATAAAACTTTATTTTTATTATTATTCTTTTGAGCCATTTTTAATTTATTCACTTATCGAATGCCACTTAATATGAAATGAAAGGAATGAAAATGTCTTATTAACAAGTTATAGCTTATCAAATTTTTTCTAATAGTCAGAATTTGACAGTGAATGATACTAGTACAAATTTTTTATTCGAATTCTTTTAGTTACGTATATATTAAAAAATGTAACAGTAAATTTATTCAAAATATGTCTATATGCTTTTCAAACATCCAAAGTGAAAATAAAATTTTTATTTAAATTCTTCAATGAAACTTTTAAAATTATTGTAGCTATTACAGAAATTATTTTAACAAAGATTTAAAAACATGTCAGTAAAAAACGCGATAAACAATAGAGGTTTTAGAGTAAAGGAAAATATAAATGCAAGTTACCAAACGCGTTAAATTAACTCAAATACATTGAATGTAATCTTGTGATGCTAAGTAGAGAACAGAATTAAAAGATTATTTTACAACGATAACTTGGATAGCACGGAAGTTTAGTATATTTCTTTGAAACATGCAAATATGAAAAATGCCGTTAATATAATTCTGCAATGAGCTAAGATACTTATATATCGTAAATTGATGTCAAAATTTAATAATGTTGCAAATAGTATCTAACGCAAATTCCAAAAGCAAAAAGAGGACGTGTTAGTATAACTGAATGCAATACTGATACAAAATACTTTGTGAAATTAGCAGTTAATGCAATATTGTATAATTAGACTTCTGATGAATGGCAAACTAATGAAACTATTATCATAATTGTTTGTACAAGGCAATGAAGTTGTACACTTTGACTCTAAATAAGCAAATATAAGTAATATACAAATATGGCACATGAAGACACTATTACTGCAATCAGTGGCGAATCCGGGGGGCTATAAGGCTACAGCCCCCCAACAGAGCCAAGCCAGAATTCTTGATTTTATTTAAAATCATTGCAACTGTTTTCCTTAATTTCCCTCTTTTAAAAAATTAATAAAAACGTTTCAACGTTGCTTTCTGGCTATACAAGCTCGAAAATTTTCCTACTTTTGTAGTCATCCCACTTGTATTTGTAGTTTTGACGCGGTCGAAGACATTTTTTGTCTAGTTATTTCATTGTAATTTTTATTAAATTATCGAAAGTATTGTATTGTACTTTATGATTCTTATTGTCAGGTGAATAAAGTCTGTAAAGTTAAATAGTTTTGGTTTACTTTAGCCTTGAGGTTTGACATTCGTCACGACGATACAAAATTTTTATGCGCTTTCCTGCGCTTGAGGGGTGGTAGGGTAGAAAGATGGCTTCATTGATAAGCGCGGTTGGAGGTCCAATTATGCTTGTCGGGGTTTTTCCCACAGCCCCTTTGAGTTCGCCTGGAGCGGAGGGAGGGGAATTCGACGAAAAAGCTTATTGCGAACTGACAGTGTTTACATAGGTTTTTTCCCTTTACAAGCTTTCTCCGCACATAATAGGAAATATTTTATAGCTGAATTCAAGAAGAAATCTTTTCCATTCTACTCCTATTTTCACTTCCGTTATACGCGCGCGGAACATATTATATCCCTATTTTTTCTTTCAGCTAAAAATTAAATAATGAACACCTGAGAAATTCAAAAAAGCGAAAAAATAAGTTTACGTGGCTATTTTAAATATTTTCATAAAGATTGCTAATAAGTAATGAAAAATCACAGCATTTTACATATGCTTCATTTAAATGCTCATCAGAGGCCAGATTATAGCATTTTTGATAACATTTTGTATTAGTTTCGTAACTGTTTCTCCCGTAATATTTCTATATATCTTTATTTTACATTAACTTTGTTGTTTTTTAGTCCTGTGCCTTTAATTCTAAAAATAAAGTTCTTTTTTTATGTCCACTGGAAGGTGGACATTGGGCGGAACTGCATAAAATCTGTATGATAATATCTATCCAACAGAGATTTTCGATGGCATCAATTCTTTTTATACCCTTATCCATATTTTTTCGTTTAAAAATTACAATGCATTAATTAAAGAGGTGCTTTAAATATTGTAAAAATATAAAACATAATCCAATGTCAGGTATTTCTTGAGACATCATTTTTCCAGAATAACGAATTTAGAACATCAACTTTTGTTTGTCATATTATAAAATCTAACAATTTCTCCTTTTTTGATTCTTACCGCCTGTCACTTCGTACAGAAACTGAAAAATGCATTGTAAATAATTTTGAAATACATTTAGCGTCAGATTGAAAGCCACCTCTTCAAGACTTAACTTCTCGCTTCTTTTTTGGTAAAAATTATTTGAGTCATGTCCGTTTATTTAAAGGAATTACATAGACACGAATTATTTTATATCTCTGTTAAAGGATTTTTAGAAAGTTCGACAGTAGAAAACCAGTTATCCGATTTTAACCCTCACAGGGGCGGTGGTTTTGACCAGGGCTGTCAAAAAAATGTGAGCGCCATGGGAAAAAGTAATTTGGCGCCCCGTCAGAACCATAACCAGGAATTTTAAAGCCTATATCCCAACGAAAATGTCTACCTAATAGAGTAATTGAGGAACAAAAAAAATGGCACGAAAATGTCTACCTAATATAGTAATTGAGGAACAAAAAAAAAATGTCACCTGTTTTCCGACTGTCGCTTTTCAATTTTATTGATCTTTGTCTTTTCAAAACAAGATTTTGCAAGAGAGATTCTCTAATTTGTGTTACTTTTGTTACAATCATAGTTTATGATTTGTTAACAGATTGACTGAGTATGATTTTTTTTTGAAATGATATAGATGTTTATGCAACATTACAAAATCTCTGGCTCTAGTTACAAGCCCTAACCATAGCTTTACTTTTAACTTATTTAACATTATAATTAATTTTTTTTCACTCAAAATTATAATAAATCAATATAGTAAATTTTTAGGCGCCTTTGGATCAATGGCACCCCTGAGCCCATTGGATAAGATGGCTCTGGTTTCTACAGAAAACCACCTATTTAAGATTTTTTAACGTAGGCAAATTTCCACTTTATGTTCATTTATTTGATGAAAATAAGCTTTCAGATATTCAATAAGGCCAACTAAAGGCAAAAAGAGTCCTCTTTTTTTCATGGTTTTATGTAGGTATAAAGTTTGTTTTCCCAGAGGAAACAAATAAATTTCTTTGTAATGAATTTCGCAAAAATGGGACTAGTTACTCTGTCGAAATTTCTATATTTTTTTCTGTATGCTCTTTTTTTTCAAAATTGACAAAACCGAAAAAATATGAACGAAATTTTGAAGTGTATTGAAAATTATTGAGGGGGTTTCGACGAGAACCACGCCCGCGTAGAGCCAAGATTTCCGAGCTTTCGTTGTTTCGCCGATATAAAGAAATATATTTGTTATACAACTGATAAGACATCGATTTGGAGAACAAGTTTACAGAACTTAGAAAGAGGGACAGATGTTCGTACTCTATCAGTGAGAATCTCCAGTATCTCATTTGTAGTTTTCGACAAAGGAACGAAGAAACACTCTTTTATGAAAGAGAGCCGTTTACAATCGACAGTAGTTTACGGTATCGTCCCTTTACGTGAACAATTCTGTAAACAGCTAACACTGTGTTGCGCACCGGGTACTTGCATCGGCATTTATCACGCGCTGTACAATAAGTGAAAGGCGAACGGCGCCACATAAGCTATATAAATACTGAGTTCCTTGCTTGAATGCCAAACTGAAAATTTTTGTTCTTTCTTGTGCTGCTGTTTTTGATTTTCTACGTTTTTCCAATCAATTTCGGTATTATTAGTTTAGTATTTAATTTCATTCACTTTTTGCATCTTCATTATGAGTAAAAGGAAGCGTGAGCTTACTAAAGAAGAACTCGAAGCAATTTTATTGGCTTCCGATGACAGTGTCAGCGACCTTTCAAGCGAAGATGATGGCTGGCCAGTAGATGATTCCTTAGCTGATGTTTCGTTTATTTTGAATAATGATCCTGGAGATGAAACAGACGAGAATAAGGCGAACGATGAGGAGGCAGCAAATAGTGCTTCAACTTTTAAACCGTCTTGGACGGAACAGATGGTAAATGGGCAAATTGATCTAAAACAGCATCAAAAATATGGCGGACGCCCTAAGCACAATTTACCTGTTGGATCTGAAGCAGGGGACTATTTTAAAATGCTTTTCACGAATGATATGTATGAAAAAATTGGTGAAAACACAAACAAATATGCAGAATTTGTAAAATCTGCTACCATTGACAAATGGGAACCTATTGGTATCAAAAAATGGCGATGGAAGCCAATTGAAGATATCGAGGAACTCTTCAGCTTCATAGACATAATACTCATTATGGGAATTGCCAAACTACCTAGAATAAAAGATTACTGGTCGTCTAATCCTATGCTTGGAAATGATAAAGTAAAACGTACAATGGCATGGGACAGGTTTGTGGACATCTACAGATTTTTCCATATTTCAGATCGGGAAAATGAAGTTTCACCAAATGATCCGTCATTTTATATGATGCGAAAGTTGGATCCTTTCATGTCATGTTTGCGGTCTAATTTCCAGATGCATTTTGAATCCTATCCCCATTTATCTCTAGATGAAGCGATGGTTAAGTACAAAGGCAGATTAGGCATAGTGCAATATATGCCTAATAAACCGGTAAAAAGAGGAATAAAAGTGTGGGCTTTATGTACGTCTTTCTTCGGATATGTGTACAACTTCGAGCCCTACTGTGGTAAAAGAGACAAACTTCCAAGGAATGATAATGGACTTGGATATAGTGTTGTGACTTTTTTAACTAAAAATCTTTCAAAAGGACATCATATATACATTGATAGGTTCTACACAAGCGTTGTGTTGATGAAAGATTTTCTACGCTAGTCTCTTTCGGAATCTACGCTAGTGGAACTGTAAATACAAACCGAAAATATTTACCGACAAATATAAAAAATGTAAAACTTGAGGATAATGGCTCATCAAAATGCTTCCAGTGCATTGAAGAGCCGAATTTAACATGCACTGTTTGGAAGGACAAAAAGGAAATTTTTCTTCTATCCAATGGTACGAAGAACGAAATTACAACCGTCAAACGCAGAATTGGAGGAAATGTGTCCTATGTAATCTGCCCGAAAGTTATTGCAGATTATAATAAGTATATGGGCGGAGTTGACTTAGCAGATCAGTACAGAAAATATTATGATATCTCAAGAAAATCACGAAAGTGGTGGATATATATGTTTTGGTATTTATTGGATACTACTGTCAATAACGCATACTTAATCTATTCGACGACGAATTTTCCTTCAGAAAAGAAATCTAAAACACCCTTAGATTTCAGAATGTCTTTGATAGAGGCGATATTGAAAGAAAAGAGAATTGTTGAAACAGGTCCGCAACCTATTGTCAAAAATAAGTCTCATAAAAGAATAAAAATAGACGGGAGAAAAAAAGATGCACACGTTGCATTTCATTAAAAAGAAAAACAATTTCAAATAGAGCAATTGAGAGTTCATAGACTTGTGAAATTTGTCAAGTTTGTTTATGTGTGAACTGTTTCGGTCCTTATCATAATGAGCATCATTAGATTTTTATTTTACTATTGTTTGTTCTTTTTATGCTTTAACTGTTTATTGTCAATACTCCTCCCTGTATGCTAGCTGCGAATATGTTTTTTTATTTGTTGTATTTTACTGTGTTAATTTGTGACTTCCTGAATTCTTTTCCATTTCTTTTCTTTATTATTACTATTTTATTTTAATATTACATAACTATTAATCAAGAATTTGCGTATATGAAAGTTTGAAATTGTGTTAAAAATGTGCATAGGTTATTTTATCCTTTATATTATGAACCAGTGTACCTTGTATCGAATTGCTGTACTCGAATATCAACTTTGCAAGCATTCTTCGGAACTGCCAGTGGCTCGTAATTTATATGTCCACAAGGAAAGGTCAAATTACTTATTATTTTACTACCCTTTTTACTACTAAATGCAAGTATACAGCATTGTGCTGAAACATAATATTTTAATTATAAAATGTATGATATCTATTTCATCTTATCTTATGTTCTCAATCAATAATTTTCTGAATTATCTATAGAACAAGAAGAAATTGTTTCTATTTTTCATGGATGACTTGCAGTATTTAAATCTCATCTAAATCGGCTATTATTGGGACGTCCTATATTGAGAGAGAACATTGATATTATATATAAATTGTATTGAGCTATGCATAAATTAACATTTTGTTACTGAATGAGTTGAAATATGATTTTCTCATATAATTTCTAAAATATATCTTTTGGTAAAATTAAGTGAAATTAAAATTGACAAAAAATTTTTAAGAATGCATAAATTATTTTGGAAATGATTTTTGCTTTAGTATATCCTAAATTTCATTTATTTAACATATTTTCTTATTTCAGTAATAAATGAAACTTTAAAAACGTATTATTTCATCTTTTCCTAAATTATTTCGCAGAATAAAAAAAGTAAACTTAATATAGAATGGCATTTTATCTACATTTGACAAAAAATTGCTTTATTAATAGTTTTAAAGCTTAAAAAATCAAATAAAAAAATATGGGTCATTTTGAATTGGATATCTCAAAATTTATTTAATATATTTAGAAGAAAACATTCATGTATGCATGTTTGGAAATATAATACACGGATTATTTTTAAAACAGTTCTGTGAAAAATACTGCACAGACCTCATAACGTTAATTTATAGGCAGAAAATCAGCACGAAAATCAATTTGCAAACAGCTTCATAATAAAGTAAAATGAAGTAAAATTCTTATGTTAAAAGCCAAAGAAATCTGTTATTTTCGATGTGTGGTATTTTCCCGTATTTAATTTATTGAACGGATTTTCTTCATATTTATTGAGTTATTGAATTAGAGTTTTTTGAAATATAACACAGACACTTCTTAAAAAGAAGTTAACGCTGTGTTAGTAATACTGCAGGAAACTGTATTTTAAAATCAGAAAATCATAATAAAAATCAATTAGTACAACACTCAACTGAAGTAAAATTCTTAAGCTAAAAGAAGCAGGAATGTATTCGAAATGTATTTCGATGTGAGATTTTATTTATTAAAAATCGGAATTTTTGAAAATATAATGCAGAATGTTTCGAATTATAAAATAATTTCTTTAGAAAAACAACTCTGCCACTTCTCAGTAATATAATAGAAAACCCCAAATAATATTTTATAATAAGGAAATAAGCCCAAAAAAATCAGTGAGCAGAATGCATTATACTGAAAAAAAATTGTGGAAACGAACAGAAGATTCTCATATTGAAACGTAAAGACAAACTCTCGATATGCCTTTCGACCCTCGCGGAAAACCGCGAAGAAGTCAATCAAAGTAGAACGCTGACAGCTTTATTACCTTGAATAGCGGGGAGTGGAGTGGTGGGGTAAAGGCCACCCAGAATGGGATAGTCCATTCCATGTGATATCCTCTCAGAAGTCTTCGGTGTTAAAGGAGCTGGGAAGAAAAAGTCCCCTCGGGATTAAAGAGATAAATCACTGTCAAATCTCTCCTTTGAGATCGCACAACCCTCTAACCGCAGACAGGGGAGGGAATGCTTATTGTTAAAAATTGCTGCCGCTTGCTAGTACAACTGAGTTTTCGAACCTGGCGTTTCTCAAACGTTTCAAAATTTCCATAGAGCCGCTGGGTGGGTTAAAAAGAAACATTTTAAGCCATTAAAAAATCATTTCTATTATTGCATATTTTTTAATTCTTTTAGCTTGACTAAAAATTATCTTTCTAAAAACTCTAGAATGTATATTGGAATGATAATCACAAAAATTTTTACTCTAGAAATTAAATTCAGTTCTTTCATAAAACAGGAAAATCAAAGTTTTCTGCTTAGTAATTTCAATTTTAATATCTAAAAAGGTACCTTTATTTGCATGAGAGTTCGTTTCATAAAGTTTAAATCCTTTTGGATAACAATTAATAATGAAATCTAAGTTGTCAGAATTTAAAATAAGCAAATCATCTATGTATCTATATCCGTAAATTAGATTAAGTTGATAATTCCTAGGACATTGAGAAAAGATTACATTTTTGTCCTATCGGCCAATACTTTTTCATACATTTCAATGTAAAAGAGAGCAATCGAAATAAAAAAAAATAATTAAAAATTAAACGATATTCAACGAGAATAACATTGACCGAAGGATCGAGAAAGCAAGCACATGGAATGTAAACATAAACAAAAGTTCCAAACGAATGTTGTGGACAAACTTCCTTACATGAAAAGTGTTCAGAAAAGATATGAAGTTATTGTGGCTCGCTAATAGAACATGTAATAAATTAATTTTCAATTCAATCTGCATTTGTGTCAGGTGCAACAGTGACAAAACGCAACTTCCGGTCTTTTTTGTGACACTTCCGGTTTCGTTTTTGTCTGTTTTGTTTCATAAAAACCTCTGTATCGTCGCTTCTATTAATCGGAAAAGTAAAACAAACACAGATTTAAAAAGATAAACGCATAGGCTATAAAATAAAGCAATAAAGCATTTTGGCGAATTTTAGTCAAAAACTACATTCGGAGCCTAGGCCTTTGGGATACCTTAAGGGTGCTTTATCGGCCCTTATGGTGATGTGCCGTATGATTATCGGGATGTTGTATACAAGGAAGAAAACTGACTCTCAAAATTGAAATTAATTTCTCTCAAATTATTTTGTCACCAATATTTAAAACTTTTAGATGTTAAAACTACAGTCAAACCCCATTATAAGAAAATCTCAAAATGGTCCAAACCGTGCACTCGATAGAAGAGTAAAGA
>BGPR01035284.1:0-14349 GCA_013235015.1 Araneus ventricosus | reverse complement strand
TTATATCTCGAAAACTATTAACATTACAGACTTGGTTCTTGGGTATATGGTTGGCCCATGGGATCATCGAAGCATCCCCATATTTTAGCCATATCTTTGCGCTTGCGCAATACATTTTTCATTATATCTCAAAAACTATTAACATTACAGACTTGGTTCTTGGATATATGGTTGGCCCATGGGATCATCGAAGCAACCCCAGATTTTAGCCATATCTTTGCGCATGCGCATTACGTTTTTCATTATATCTCGAAAACTATTAACATTACAGACTTGGTTGTTGGGTATATGGATCTCCCATGGGATCATCGAAGCACCTCCATATTTCAGCCATATCTTTGCGCATGGGCAGTACATTTTTCATTATATCTCGAATCACCTAAGTAGGAATTGACTTTAAAAAATTTTTATATTACTTGTTTGAATGTATAAATAATAAATAATCAATTTTATTGATCTTTATTTTTTTATTTATAATTTGAAAAATATTTTTTTATTTATAATTTGAAAAATATTTTATTTACAATCTTGAATTGTCTCCACTGGCAACCTGTTTCTTTCTTCAGACCATTAAGTCTATATTATGGAAAATGTTCTCTCCACATTTGCATTTTGGGCTGGAATGACAAATATATATTCGCATAGCTTTAATAGACATGACTTCTGATCAATATACTTCGTATCTGCAAAAAACTTCAGCCATTTCTCTTTCATACCCAATTTCATATTAACTTCGCAATTTTGGTTGGTATTATTTTTTTCTAAATAATCTTTTAGATACAGGGTTCCCACTTATATCCGTTACCCCTCCCCCTTAACTTCTAAACGGTGACAGCTTAGGCCATAAAGTTGGTGTCTAGCTATAGTAAGATGGCTATGCGCTACTCGATGAGACGCAACAACGCCATCTATGGGCAAATTTTGCAATGAGCTGTCCTATCTCGTAAACAGTGAGAGATACGAGAAAAAAGTCAATTAGAAAGATGTAGAGCACTCTCGATTTAGTACGAAAAGATACCTCGCGCACATTAATACTCAAAACAGAACGCAAAAAATGAACATTTGTTTGGTCACGATTTCGAAAATTGTCATGTCATAAAGAGTGGGAGAAAGAAACTGAGATACGTCCCTGTCTTCTGGATAATTTATTTATATTGCTCAAAATGTTCTCCGGTAGCCACTATACACATTTGCACTCTGGAGTGCTCTACATCTTTCTAATTGACTTTTTTCTCGTATCTCTCACCGTTTGCGAGATAGGACCGCTCATTCCAAAATTTGCCCATAGATGGCGTTGTAAGTTGTCTCATCGAGTAACGCATAGCCTTTCTACTAACCTAGACACCAACTTTATGGCCTAGGCTGTCACCGTTTAGAAGTTAAGAGGATGTAACGGATATAAGTGTATATGTATTCGTAAAAGTTTGTTTCACATTTTGAATACAGACATTCTAGAAATCAAAAGATACGTTGGTTGTGGGAGAAGGAGCATATTGTTGCCTTGGTAAACTTGCTTCGAGCTGCTCCTGTTACTAGCATTATACTAATGATTAAATATCAGTAAATTGTAGTTTAAAAGCAGTAAAAATAACTCATCTCCAAACTGGTGGAAACCTTTGATGCATTTTTGACATCTTCAAATCCCTCGCTTCCGCTCCGGCGCGCCCTCTGTCGGAATTCTAATGAAAGTTCTTAATTTATTTAAACTCCTCACAAATTCGGATCTTTCCAAAGAATTTTCTCTAATGCTCCGGCACTTAACCTTTCAAATAATTTCCTTGACAAAGCACGCCGATGATTAATTAGAATTAAAATGCTGCTGCGCGCTTCGTTCTTTCCGCGGAAGCGAAGGGAAGCCTGGATTTTTAAGAGGATTTAGTATTTTCTGCGCGAAGAATTTATTTGGAAGACATTATTGACGTAAACTGCTTCAAAGGTGAAGGGTTTAAAATTTCGATATGTTTGAGTTTAAGCGAGATATCTGTGGTTTTTTGTTTGTAACTAAGTTTGTTTTGTAAAGCTCTGATCACACTGACAAATGCTGGGTAGGCCTAAGTGGTGGATCGATATCTGTATCTCTACTAATAATAAAAGAAAAAGTCTGTGAGTGTGTCTGTTGGCGGTATACACAACAGACCGTTGAACTTAGAACTACCAAATTTGGTACAGGTATACTTTGGAGGGTGGGAATATGCACCACGGAGCCATTTTTTTCAATTTTTTATTTAAATTTTAATTATTTAAAAATTAAGCAGATTTTGAACGTTTTCGGCCATATTTTCGGGAATAACTTCCGAAAGAACTATCGCATGAAAATGATTTTTATAACAATTATATTTCCAATGATATTAGCATGAATGTTGTGCGATAATTACTTTAAAGTTTACAAGGTTTTAAATTGTCATTAACTGCGGTCAAGGAGACCGTTTCTCTTTTCGACCAAAGGTAGGGAGGAAGGGCGGGAGGACAAGTGAGGACGCCGCTAAGCGGTCATTTGACAACAATGAAAGGGCAGCCATTATTGGTCATTTGTGGTTAGAAGGAAAGGATTTAAAAAGCTCATCTCGCAATCAATAGGAAAATAGCGGTTGAAGCAACAGGAATGATTTTCTGAATTAAGTATAAAACCTTTTAACGATAAAGATAAAGGTGAAATTTTAAATTCATTACAATTGATTCATTTCCGTCCAAAATTTTTTGTACACTTCTTGTTTAATGCAGAAAAATTATTCAAATATAATTATTTCCTAAATGTATAACACAAAATGGCTGACTAAAATGTTGACATAAAATGCAGATCAATACTTTTTACAGGTCATCAGTAATGTAGTTTGTAAGAGAGCTGTTTTGTTTATAGGAATAAGAAAGTAAAGTCGGATACGAAAAGAACGCGGGTTAAATGTCTATCGCAATTTGAAGTTAAAAATTACTTTGTTAAGGGAACCAAGAATATAAAATTACGCATAAGAGATTCATTTGAAATTATATTCCCAACGAACAAGCTGGTCGCTGAAGGCGGCTAGTTTTAAATATAGAAATAACTATTCGATTTCTATATAAAACGATTTTATTTCTTACTAGAAATAACTTAAAAGATAAAAACATTACATCTCTCTCCACATATTCCATCCATCTGACTTAAAACTCTAACACATCCTCTTATATAGTCAGCCAGAACATGTGGCAAAACCTGATTGGCTGTGATGTCATAGTTGATTATGATGTCATAACAATTTGCACGCCCATATTATGACATCACCAAACATAACAAACAAGATAAAAAAAACTCAATTTATCAAATTTAAACAAATGTTTACAAATAAATATTTAGACAATTTTAGGTCATGGAAAACAACAAAATAAACTGGCAATAAACATCTGCAAAACTGAAGTGACGGACTGCTCGAACTCGATTTTTCTTATGCCCGGTACAAACTTGTGATTTGTGTCACAGAAGATAAACGAATCGAAATGAATTGAGAACATTTAAGTGGTGTACGGATTGCCCACAGAGTTAATAGTTTGTCCGGTATGTTTTCGGCTCGAGGAGAAAGTTGGTCGAAGAAGTCATTTGTGACACTCTCTCTCTGCGTTTTTTACTTTCCCGTATGCGAAGTGTACAAAGAGAAAGTATTGTAATCGTCAAAAAATTCGAACTCGAGATTTTGACGAATCTCCGCGTTTTAGACCTCCCTGAGTCCGAAAAACACAATTTTGGAATTATGTTTGTCTGTGTGTCTGTGAACACGATAACTCGAAAACTATTAGAGCTACGGGGATGAAATTTGGCATGTGATCTTTACACATAATTTGTAGGTTTCTATCAAATTTTGGACAAAATCCGACTGCAGGAAGTCTGCGTGTCTGTCTGTCCGCTGTCATGCGAACACTATAACTCAAAAACTTGAATAGCTAGATGGATAAAATTTGGTACACAGTTTTATCATCATGGATGTATGTCCGTATAAAATTTTGGGCCAAATCCGTCAAAGGGTTGAATGTCTGTCGGTCTGTATAATTTACTTTTGAAAAGAATCCGTTATCTCCACGCGCATGCGTACTGGAAGCAACCTTCTGCGCACGCGAAAGCTATGGAACGAATTACGTCAATTTGTCCTTGAGCCGGTAAGAGCGGAAAATCGGTACGCATTTCTTTGAATTACCTAGATATTCTTTACCTAGATATTTTTCAATCACTTGAATTCTGGGTTACAGTAGATTCGAATTTTTTTAGCCACGCGCGGGAAGGGAAAACGGCGCCTTTCTGGGGAAGTATACGAGAAAGTTTAGGGGAGAACACTCCCGCTGGTTTAGAAAAGTTTTTACATGCAAAACACTAATAATGTTACAACTACAGTTTTTTTAAATGAGAGTGCATTTAAAAAGTTTTTTACAGATAGGTAACGCGCCGTTACGGTGGTCTAGGTGGTCGTAAATTATTAGACATCTCCCATTTTTGAGACTCAACATCTGCGAAACTGTTAAAGCTAGAAGAAAAATAAAAACACGCATTTGCAGGGAATTTTACGTTTTTTAATTTGTTAAATCAATTGTAATTCGAAAACTGAATAGTTTTTGAGATATTCAAGAAAAGCTAAAAAGTGGAAATGAGAAAACGTGCATCGCCTTCTACCGATCGGTAGGCATTACGTATGGAAATCTCTCGCTGCAGCAAATTTAGAACACCATAATGGTACGCCACCTATCTGAAAAAGAACTTTTTTATTTGCTCCCTCATTTAAAAAATCATAGTTGCAACATGATTAGTTTTTTAATTAATTTTTAAAATATGTCCCATAATTTATGAGCATCCTCCACTTCAAATCGTTTTTCGCTTCTCAGAAAGTTTTAACACAAATACCTTCTGCGATATAAATCTCATGCGTGTACCTGGTCTTACTAGAAAATATAGTAAAGCTTCGTTTATACGATTTTCAAGGGACTAGTGTGAAACGACGTATAAATGAAAAGCCGTATATTCGAAATTTTACTAAACAGCTTTGGTTACCACAAATACAAATGCTACTTATGCGGATTCATTTATTTATTTTATTTATTTATTTAAAGAAAAGCACACTACGGAGAAACTCCATTTACAGAGTACTATAAACAACAAACGCACAAAGAACAAAAGCCACAACTAGTAAATAAAAATAATGCACTAGAAAATAAAAAGCTGAACGCAGAGAATACACAAAATCATAAAAAATTCACAAACGCATATATAATTAAAAACGAAAACACATAATCAAAAAGACACTAAAACACACTACGATTCTAAAAGTCGCATTTTTTAAAAAATTAAAAGACCATTTCCAAAAGGCAATGGTTAAAAAGTCAAAACACACAATCACCGAATCCTCTGAAAACATACCAGGAATTTAAAAGGATTAATTTTAAAGTATTTGAGATAGTAATTGTATAATAGATACTACATAGTGTGGGAATCAATAATTGAATTTTAAAATGAAACATTTATCATGAAAACAAGAAAATCATACCTTTTTGTATATCTTGATTACCAATTATACATTTCTTATACGATTTATGTGCATGCAGGTAAACGACTAATTAAGAAAATCTTTAACCGTCGTCTAACATGCTGATTGCCTGTGAGTATTAAATATAGCTTTACGAATTGAATTAAGTTCACTGAATGATTTTTCACTATTGACAAAAGAAATAAGTTCGAATTAATTAATTAATCTAAAGAGGTTTCATGTTTGGAAGTACAGAATGCGTATTGAAACAAACCATAATTCGTTACTTCTAATAAAGCGAATTTTGTTCCTGGGACAATTGGTCGATCTAAAGGGGTTTCACGTTTGGAAGTAGAGAATACGTATTGAAGCAAGCCGTAATTCGTTACTTTTAATAAAGCGAATTTTGCTCCTAGGACAATTGGCCGATCTAAAGGGGTTTCATGGTTGGCAATATAGAATACGTATTGAAACAAGCCGTAGTTCTTTACTTCTAATAAAGCGAATTTTGTTTCTAGAACAATTGGTCGATCTAAAGGGATTTCATGTTTTGTAGTACAGAATACGTATTAAAACAAGCCGTAATTCGTTGCTTCTAATAAAGAGAATTTTGTTCTTAGAACAATTGGCTGATCTAAAAGGGTTTCATGTTTTGAATTTCAGAATACGTACTGAAACAAGCCGTAATTCGTTACTCCTAATAAAGCGAATTTTAAGTATCATCTACAGAAAAAAGTTTTTCATTCGATATATATATATATATGTTTGCTTGAATCTTTCAGATTTTTTAGAGGTAATTTTTTTAATTGAAAAAAATAAATGCCTAATTGTTTCATTGGTAGGGGAGGAGGAATTGCCTATTGAGGGATGGGCATCTATTTTTCTTAAAGCCTGTTGAGCTGAATTTCGTTATTTTAAGCCAATCACCGATCACCTCGAGTGGAACTATTTTTGTTTAAAATGTCAATGTATCAAGAACATTTTACTAAATACTATGATTAATAGGACAGAGGGACTGTATATGCATTTAGACGTCCTAATTTTTTCAGCAGAACATCTATTGACTGAAAATACATAAAACGTTATTCTTTACGTCAGTTAGAGCATTTTTCGAATTGGAAGTACATGCCTATCTATGACGGTTTAGAAATTAGCTATTGGGCCACGATTAAAATGGTCATCCCGTTTAAGAAATGCATTAATTATTCCACGATTCTTGTATTTTATGCCCCGTGAAGTGCAAAAAGCAAAAGAAAAAAGTTCGTGTGAATCCACAGATGAGAAATTACAGTATTACGTAGTTTAGATAATACAGTTTCGTTTTCGATCGATAAGAAATTGTGCAACAGAATATGACGCCGGAGATATGAGCAATAAGTACGTCGTTTGAAATATATCTACAGTGGCTCACGAAAGTGTTCGTACACTTACGATTTTCAATAAAATAGGGCTCTATCCATTAATTAATATTTCAGAATAGGTATTTAATAATAAGATCTATAATCTATTCTTAACAAAACTACATGAAATTGTTGTGTCAATTTTCTTTAAATTTTAGTTTATTACTAACAATCAATTATCAATCTAAACATGAGTAGATCTAAGAAAATTTAGAAAACTGCGTTGTGTTCGAAATGCCTGAGCAATAACCCCAGGTAACATTACACAGACATAAATTTAAAAGGTAGCACTAGACCTGGATAATCTGCTAGGATAATGTGTGGAATAATATATAAACATGTACAAATGACAGAGACTGTTATGATAAATTAACTTCAGTTTATTTAAGAATTTTAAAATAAAATTATTTAGTGGAGCATGACATGATATAAGGGAGCACATATACTAAAAATCTGGATTAACACACAATTTTTGATGGATCAAGAAAAAAACACCTTACAGGCTGATTGGAGTAGTGACCCCCTAACAAATGTAAAACATGACATAAGCATTGCGTTGAACAAAAAAAAAGTCACTAATATATATGTTGACACATGAGCGAGTTAATGGAATACGGAAAATACAACAAAGCATGTGAATCATTCGCAGAAGCAACAGATGTTATCAATTAAATTGATACTCAATTTCCACTAGCATTTTTAATTTCCTACTTCTTATACTAAAAACAACTCCTAACTTTTTACATTTAAATAGGATATTGAGACCTGTAATAATAAAACCTGATCTCCTCAATTATCATTTCATTATCTTTCTAATTACACATTAATCCCCAAGCTTTTGCACACTATTGTTTTAACATGATTTTTACAAAAACAAATATTTAATCTGCTCTCCTATTATGACAGTATTTTTCATATTCAAGATATCTGCACATCACTTACATTTTATCATTAAGGCCGAAACCAATTTACATCTACCTCAAACGAAGATTAATAATACCTAAAAAATTGCAAGAAAAAGAAAACACTTAGCTTTGTATCAAATGTTGGAAGTTTTGGCTTGACCCAGGGACACGCACAAGGAAAGTTGGCAGCCAGGGCGGGAGTTTCAGTTGGCATTAGATCTCGAGTTCAGACCACAGACATGTCTATCCTCTCACGTGCAACCTTCCAGTCCAAGGCATTCTGATGAATCAGCACCGAGAGGCTCTAAGCAGACTGTTGGGTAGCTCTCCACTGATGTTGCACGGAGTTTACAGGCTCTTCGGATTTGGCATGGTCTTGTAGCTGGGTGCTAGCTCCTCATATCGGTCCGACATCATGATGGCTGTCCTGCAAACGGATTAAAGTCGTCGCTGGTACATTGTCATCAGCCTCTCCAAATTCAGCAGGCGAGGCACTTGTTCGCTCTCAGTCGCCGCCGATGATTAGGTGCGCCTACATATTCGGTGATCCACGCTCGCAGGCTTGACGTCTGTATTCGCCTTCAGCCGTTGGTAACCACGACTCGTCCCAATAGGTAACAGCCTTACTTTACTTAGAGCATCATCTCCTTCAAGCACGCACTTTCAAAGTTTCTCCCTTGCTCGTAATCACCTCATCAGCTATGGCCGCCTTACGATATCAAAAGCCCGCTTCTCTTCCTTTAGATGTTGCCATTCCCTCCGTCTAAAAATTCTGCTTGGAAAAGAAAGTCCTCTCCACTTGTCATCTCCTCTTCTTATACAAAAATAAGATGCCGTACCAAGCCTTTCCTTCATCGCTCTCTTCCTGAGCCAAAGGTCAAGCTTTTTCCCTTGGCAGGGCATAGAAATCAAAATTAATTTAGTTGCGCCAAGACGCCAAACTGTCCTCAGAGACTCGCCAAACAGTCCAGCAACCCCTTGTGCACGCCCCAAAGACTTGCAGTTAGCCAATTGGGAACCCTTAGACACTTCTGATTGGAGGTCGAGGTTTCTCAGAAAAAGGGTTGGTATTGCCCTAACACCTCCAAAGGGTAATTAATCAATATCAGGGTTCGAAAAGAAGGTCTTTGTGTAAAACAGACAATTTGTCGCGCCAGGACAGTAAAATTTGGGTGGTCCATTACACGCCTATTGTCAAATAGTCATAAAACTGGCGGAAACAGGAAATTGGCCCTAGTAGTAAATGAAGGTTCAAACCGTTTTCCACAAAAGATCGGAGGACCACAGAAACAATTTTCAATTTCAAACCTCAGCGGGGATTCGAGAAAGAAAGCTAAACAATTACGGCCGATTCACACCAGCACGTGCGTTTCTCCAGACAGGGGGAGGTATATACGGTAAAAGAGGAAAGAAAAAGGTCGTATTCTAAAAGGGTGTTGTATAAAGTTAAAAAGAGGGCTAGCAGTCCAGAGTTCAAAAAGTGCAAGGAAAAAAAATTTCGTGTCATTTAGACAAAGAATTAAAACAGGGAAATGAAGTTTAAGTGTCTTAAAAAAACAAGGGAATTAATTTGCCGAAAGATAAACAATAACTAAAATAATCGATACCACAAAATATTTTAAAAACATAGTAAAACTTTATTTTTAGAAACCAATAATCAAAAAGTAACAAAAACTTTATCTCACAAAAATCTTCATACACTTTAAAAAAATCTCTACATATTAGTAAATATTCTAATTTTTCGTTAAATTAATATTTAATAGGATATCCTTTAGCATCCACAACAGCTTTTAAACGTTTGGGAATAGATTTCACTAGTTTTTTTGTAATTTCTGCATCAATGTTCATCCATTCTTCCATCATTACAGTTTTTAGTTCGCTTTTCGTTTTAATGTCGTGTTTTCGTACTCTAACCTCCATTTCTCTCCAAATATGCTCTATTGGGTTTAAATTTGGCGAATGAGATGGTGTTTTAAAATTTTCTGGACAATTATAGAGACACCAGAGCCGAATGTTGAGAACCGTTATCTTGATGAAAAATAAAGTTGTTTCCAATACCAAAATTTTGGGCTGATAATTTCAAATTGTCTCTTAAAATATTTAAATAAAGAGCATGGTTCATTATGCCATCAATAAATACCAAATTACCTAGGCCTGATGCTGATATGCATCCCCCCACAAGGACACTCCACCGCCATACTTAACTGTTCCAACTGAGTTCTTGGGATTAAGTTCCTCATTTTTTCTTCTCCATACAATTATACGTCCATCGGAACCAAAAATGTTAAATTTGCTTTCATCTGCAAATAAGACATTATTCCAATACGTTTCGGGTTTATTTAACGTTGATTTTGCGAAGGAAACCCTAAGCTTTCTGTTTTTCGCACTAACAAAAAAAATTTCTACCGGCGGAACACCCATTTAATCCAACTTCTCTGAGAACTCGTCGAACAGTTTCAGGTGAAATTGAAGTAGTACATTTTTCATTAAATTCTGCAGAAACTTTTAAAGCACTCAAACGTGGATTTTCCACACATTTTCTAATTATAAATCTATGATCATGTTTTGTTAACTTTGCCGGTCGGCCTTCTCTTACCTTGTTTTCGATCTGATTTTCTTCTTTAAAGCGTTTTATCACATATACTGTAGAATGGGATAAATTAACGAATTTAGCGATATTCCGAACTGATTTACCACTACTATGATAAAAAATAATCAATTTTCGAATACTGATTGTTGTTTCTTTACGACTACGAGCCATTTTTAAATAATAAATAGAATATTACGGTGTAAGCAATCAAAAATTAAAGCCAAACGAGTTTTTAAATGACACCACAATGCAGGAATAAAAATAAAGCGACAGACGATAATTTAAATCATGAATTTATCCGAAAATATTTCAGTGTACGACGACTTTTGTGAGATAAAGTTTTTGTTACTTTTTGATTATCGATTTCTTAAAAATAAATTTTTACTATGTTTTTAAAATATTTCATGTAGTTTTGTTAAGAATAGATTATAGATTTTATTATTAAATACCTATTCTGAAATATTAATTTTAATTAATGGATAGAGCTCTATTTCATTGAAAACCGTAAACATACGAACGCTTTTGGGAGCCACTGTATATATATGTTTTGCTATGTACATTAATCGTTGAGCACAAAAATATGGATGGAATCCTGTTTTTCTTTAAACTATCTTCTGGGGTTCTATTCACCATATTTTTTTCAATCAAATTTTGTATTCTTTTCCAAAATATATTTCGAATGCAAGCATGATAGAGATTTGTGTGAGTTTGAAAGAAAATAGAATCGTAAGGCGTGATTTTAAGCTAAAGCTGAGAAGCATTTTATCTCCACTTTCAGAAAAAAAAAACTTCAAGGCAAACTAAACAGGCGTCTGTAAAATGATATTTCTTACTTTTAAAAAGTTAACCCAACGTTGTAAATGAAAAATAAACAGATTATATGATGTGAGAATCAGTAATAACATGTAAAGAAAAGCAGTGGTGCAACCAATTACGAATCACTCTACACTTGTTGGGGTTCGGAGCTTTCAGTTTTACTTTAGACCAGTGGTGCGCAAATTGTGGGTCGAAATATTTGAGGGTCACTAAATTAAAAAAAATGACGGGAGGCTCTCTTTTTCAAACAGCCGCTGATGTTAAAGGCGTAGGACTGCTTTTCTCGCGTGGCTCTTTCGTTTCTCGAATTTTCTAGGTTTCTCTTTGATACTCGAGATTCTCTTTTGTTTCTCGAAGCTTCTTGGATTCTCTTTGTTACTCGCAATACACTTTTGTTTCTCGAAGTTACTCGTGATACACTTGTTTCTCGAAGTTACTCTGAATTCTCTATTGTTTATCGAAGTTACTCTCAATTCTCTTTTGTTTCTCTGAAATACTAGTGTATGTAAAATTGGCGAATTAAAATGAAACTAAGGTTACAATGAAAATTGTTTTACTTCTTAATAAAATATATTACAATGTCAATTCTTTTGTTTTGAATTCTTCAATAGTGCGTGGATATGTTACAATTCTGTATAGGATCGGTGGATGATATGAAAAGTAGCATACATAATTGAATAATTCGGAACTAATGTTTCTTGTAAAAGTTGAATCATGAATTCCCCAGAGTACTAGGATAGTTTGTTGAGTTAGTTAATTAGTTACCAAGATATAGAGGATCGCGTCACCAATTCATGCGTATTTTTGACCAACTTTGCGACTCAGTAGCCGCTGAACTACAATTCCGATTTTCATTTTTTGTAACTTCTGTTGTTACCCTTTATCTCTAAAATGAGACATTAGTTATGTTTTGAACATATGTAGTTACCGAGATATAGAGGATCTCCAATACAACGTTTTTTGCGGCGTTTTGGCGTGTGAATCAAAATCTTTCCTGAGACCCCAACGGGAGGAACGTAGTCCTAAGTTTAAAAAATTGTTTGACAATAAAAAATATAAGGCTTTTCTTCAAAACCTCAAACAAAATTTTACAATAAGTGAGAAGATTGGAAATGAAAATAGTTTGCGCACCACTACTTTAAATCGCATAGAAATACGCATTGTGTCTCTGGACTGTGGACTCAGCTGATATTTTAATTTTGGCTGGATCTAGGCAATTTATTTGTCTTTGGTATCCATACGAAAATTAACAATTTGGTAACTAATATGCCGGATGCCCACTGAAGTCCCTTACCACCCTTTTAACTATCGAATGGCTGCAGCTATCTTCATAAGATGGTATCTAGTCATGGTAAAAGGACTATGCGCTACTGGATGAAACCACTTACAGCGCCACCTGGTGGAAAACGGTGGAGTTAGCGTTATTATCTCTAAACCCGTACGAGATAGAGGGAAAAAGTGAATTACAAAGTTGTAGAGCATAATCGATTTAGTACAAAAAAACACCTTGTGGATGTAAATGCTTAGAACAGAACGCTTAAAACACATATTTGTTTGTTCGCGATTTCCTACACTGACACGTGCCAAAACAGACTTAGAAAGAAAGAAAAAAACAACTATTTACCATAAGATACCTTTGTTTTCGATTTTCAAACTTCTCTCCGTCTTCTCTTGTTATTCATCCGGAAGATAATCTTTTCTCCTTTCGTTCAAGTTTCGTGACGTCACAGTTTCGGAAACCGCAAACAAACAAATGTGCATTTTAAGCGTTCTGTTTTCAGCATTCATGACCATAAGGTGTCTTTTTGTGCTAACTCGATGATGCTCTTCAACTTTGTAATTCACTTTTTCCCTCTATCTCGTACCGTTTTAGAGATAATAACGCTAACTCCACAGTTTTTCACCAGATGGCGCTGTAAGTGGTTTCATCCTGCAGCGCATAATTATTTTACCATGCCTAGACACTACTCTTATGAAGATAGCTGCAGACATTCGGCAGCCACAACAACAGAAATATGAAACCAGCTGGAGTGGTCTCCCCTAAACTTTCTCGCATACTTCTCGAAAAAGGTGCTGTTTCCCCTCCCCCCGCGTGGATAAAAAAATTCGAACCTATTGTAACCCAGGATCCAATGACTATCAGAAAATATTTTGGTAAAAAATCAAATTTAAAGATTCTATTAAATGAATACCGATTTCTACTCTTTCTTGGCTCAAGGACAATCCTTCCGCGTGCACAGATTGCTACCAAGTACGCATGAGCATGGAGAATCGGATGAAAAAAAAGCGCCAAGCAGGGGTCAATAAATATCGTGCACAGAAGATTACGTTCAATACGCATGCGCGTGGAGATGGCAGACTCGTTGGAGATGCGCTTATACAGACCGACAGACAGTCAACCCTTTGACGGATTTGGCCCAAAATTTTATACGGACCTACATTCACGACGATAAAACTGTGTTTAAAATTTTATCCATCTAGCTGTTCAAGTTTTTGAGTTATAGCGTTCGCATGACCTCGAACATGCAGACAGGCAGACTTCCCGTTGACGGATTTTGTCCAAATTTTGATAGAAACCTATAAATTATGTGTAAAGATCACGTATCAAATTTCATCCCCGTAGCGCTAATACTTTTCGAGTTATCGTGTTCACATACAGACACACAGACAGACAGACATAATTCCCAAAATGTGTTTTTCGGACTCAGGGAGGTCTAAAACGTGGAGATTCGTCAAAATCTCGAGTTCGAATTTTTTGACGATTACAATACTTTCTCTTTGTATACTTCGTGTGCGAGAAAGTAAAAAGTCAGCAAGAATAAAAGTTTGAAATCGCTTTGGATGACCTTTGAAGTTATTAGAGAGTAGCAACGACGTCATTCTTTTAACCATGTTATCTGTGACATTTGTGTATTAGGAATTCAATTAGTACTCTTCATATCCCGTGCAAAATGCCGGGTATAAAACAACGAGCAGTACCTTATCCACCGAAGAAATCACCGGCATTCTCTGTTGGGCTTAAGCTCGGAGATCTAGCTGGCCAGTTCGTACGACGAATATTTTCAGTTTCAAAGCAGTCGTCTGCAAGACCTATCTTGTAAGAACGTGTGTGAGAAGAAGGCTGGGGCAATTGCCCTTCAACCTGGTGGTAAGGTCTC
>BGPR01035282.1:0-13020 GCA_013235015.1 Araneus ventricosus | reverse complement strand
TCTTTAATTTGTTAATTCACATGTAGTGTGAAAACTAAATGTTTTTCGATATTTTCAAGAAAAACTAAAACAGTTAACCAGAAAACGCGCATCGGCTTTTGACGATCTACAGCCTTTCAGTATGGAATTCTCTAGCTGTAACAAATTTGGAACGCCGTAACGCCGCGTTACCTATCTGAAAAAAAAACCTTTTTTATTTGCAAGTTTTATATTGTAGGTGGCGTGTACACGGCAGCCTTAACGTATAAACTGTTTTTGGAAATGATTGCAAATGTAAATGAATCTACGGCAAACTCTTTCAGGCAATGCTTACTAAATTATTCCATAAGAACATCGACTTACAAATCAGTCTCATTAATTTATAAATCTTTATTTAAATTTTCTTATTGACTCAAAACAACAAGTGAAACGCTCTTTAAATATTCTAGAACCTGGTTCTTATGTTTTTATAAGATTCTCCAGAAGTTCTCGAACTTCGAAGAGGCACCAATGCTTTACTAAGGAATTAAGTTAGAATGTGGATTTTCTTTATTATTTCCCTTCCCCTCAACAAGAGCCGAAAAACTTTATTTCAAAACCCGCAACTTACTATGAAATCATATCTTTGATTTAAAGTAGAAAAGTGATTTCCAAAATTTGAAGACAAAATATAAACATGTATTTACTAGAATTTGCGGTATTTCAAACAAATAAACAAGTTGAAAACGGTCTTTTAAGAAATTTTATGTGTTCATATAGTTTTTCTGTTCTACATGTTCCTAAAAAGTGAGTATTTTTTGCGATAATTAATTAATTTTTTTGCCGATTCTATCTTACGTAAATGTCTTTGCACGGCATGTTAGCATCGACATCATCAAGCTGCGACATTATTAGCCCCATTTGTGTCAGAGACAAGATTGTATTTATTATTTGTGCTATTCGTTATGGTATCTACGATGAAGACACACATTAAGAATTTTTTTGTCTTGGAGATTTCGTTACCTGAATTTTGTTCGTAAGATAGTTTGATTTGATTCGTAATTAACAATTCAAAATTTTATTCAATACCTCAATAGGAAAGCGAAATAATTAAAATTAATTCTTAAAAATGCCCTTTTATTTTTGTAGTAAAAATTACAACGTTGTTAATTCAATTATATTCCACTTTTTATTTCTTAATCTTTAATTACTAAGTGTAAATATTATGGAATGGTAAAATAATTATTCTTGAAAGCAATGAAAGGTGAAATCTACATGCAACGTTTTAAAAAACTAAATTTACTTAATCAATTAATAGATAATTAAGTTTTGAAGATATTAAAATAGTGCACTTTCATCGACAAAGCAGAGGTGTACAGAATTTTAAAGCTCCCAGGCAGTGCATGAAATCTTCATTAGAAATTGCCTTTACAATTATGAATAAAGTAATGCTTTAAATAAATATGTGTAAAAGGTATTACAACAGATTTTACAACTGTAAAATTAATCGAAACGGCTTTGAGGCTTGAAAAATAGTTGTCTTCTTTTCATTTTCAGAATCTACACTGAATCGTGACATCAGTATTAATATGCGAATTTAATTCATCGTCTCTAAAGAAGATATTACAATTATTGCGTGCAGTATAATTTTTTATATGCAGTGTGCAGTTTGTGAAATTTTGAGCATTCATATAATGCAGAAACAGTTGTTTTGTTTAAATTACTGTGTCTAGAAAGGACAATTTTTCCATTATCTCTCTAAATTGGCTTAAGTCCATTAAACAAAATCCGATAATGAATTTCATATAAATTATAAATAAGGTTTTTTGCCTTTTCACAATCATATATTATAACAAGCAGTTGTTTCAACAGATGTTACTTCATTTTAGATAACTGAAGCAGCCTGCTTATAAAAAATTTAAAAGATGTGCGATTTGCGTGTTTTTGCTATAATGCACTTTATTTAACCGAGAAAAATTTTAATGGCATAAACTTTTGAAAATGAATACAAGGACTTATCAAAAACGAAATATTAACATTTTCCTTCGCTAACTTCAGAGCATGTAATAGCACGAAAAATTATTTTTACATCACTTTAAAATTTAAACGAATAGATTTTCTTTGAGAATAACTTTTTGTAATTATAATAATTTTTTAATTAAAGAAATTCCGTAATGCTACATTTGAAAAATATTTAATTCAATTGCATATATTGTCTTAATTGCATATTTGTGTTTCAATCTTGCTGGAAGACCCTTGCATTTTATACTATGTTAATGTAATTTTATGAACTTGTAAACTATATTTCGAAACGACGGCGAAATATTATTATAAAACACAGACGATAAAATAAGCAATATTATTAAGGCTGGTATTCTTCTTATAATTTACGTGCTGCAAAAATCAATATACAAACAATCGATCGAAAAACAATATATCAACGGCTGATGCAATCAGGTCAGACGAATACAGCATAGAATCATTAATCTTAAAACAGTATTATGATACAAAGTTTCGTACAAGAGGGTAGAATTGCTTTTCCCCTTTTAAATGGCTTTATATATATATAGACAGAACAAAGGAAACAGGCTCACTGTATTTCAATTGACGTATGACACTGCTGTGTTTCTCTAAGCCCACAGAGAGCAATTCTATTTCGAGATATTTATTTGCAAAAAATGTCTGTCTTTTACATTGGATTTTTCGACTAATGTTCAGAAAATAAAGATTTTTCAATTTGAGGTATTAGTAAAACCAAAGTTAGGAATGAATACATTTCGTCCAACATTGTGTTTACCCAATCTTTTCCCTAAAAATTCCAACTCTTCCTAGTAATTTCATACTATAATTCGTACTATTCGTATTCATACTATATTTCCTAGTAATGAATCATACTATAATTCGTGGGTACATTAATATCCTGGTCATGAATATATTTTTGTAGCTTCAAAATTTGTATTTTTGAAATTTTTATTTTGTTCATTTCTTTAGTTAGTTTAAAGTCTGCTGAATCGAAATTTGGTCTGGCATGTACTGGTTTCTCTATTTTATTCGTTAAGCTTTTCTGACTAAGAATTCTAACTCATCCAAGGAATTTGAGAAGTCAATGAATATCGTACTGGTATGGCTAAGTTTTATCCTTAATAGTCTTGATATTGTTTGACTTTTTGAGGGAAACCAATCACATTGGTCTGAATAAAGTGAAATTTCATTTTTTTATTTTCCAATTCTAGGGTATCTCGCCAGTGCCTCAACGTATTTGTTGCATGCTGATAACGTTGAGTTGCGGTTGATGATATTCGGCTGAAAAATTGCGAAAACTTTTGAATACGTTCAAACGTAGCAGTTTCTGCTAACGCGGCAAATCTGAGACGACACTTGATCCCGTGTTATTTCATGACGTTGCTGTCAATGGCGCGGCAAAGTTGAGTAACAATTTCTTGGCTTACCCGTGCCTTCCTTTTCCGAAGAAAACTTTCCGGTTTATCCGAAAGTTCGGCACCTGCTTCCATTTTATCGAGAGACAGTGTCCACAGTTTTTATTTTACGAAACGTTTTCGGCCTATCTAGATAGCAGATTTTAAATACGAATCTTTTTCTGAAGGTAAGTAAAACACTTATAAGTTCTTGCATAATTTAAAACTTGTTTTGCTGCTTTCATTCCGTATGCCATGATATCATTAATCTCTACAGCATTTATTTTTATGTTTGTATCTGTTAAGGATGGGAATGTAAAATCAAGCTACATTTTTTCATATTTTCTCGATAAACCTTTCTAACATATTATTCCAGAAAAATATTCGTTCGCTATATCTTTCCTATGATGTAAATTTTGATGTAGATTTCAGAATATATGTGTGGTGCTCAATGGTTCGTTCAAACGATGAAGAATCTGGATTACAGGCTGTATCTTTTTTATATAGTCTTCTTTCATTTATGTACAAATGATCTCTTATTCTCCTCAGAGAGAATATATTAATTTTGCGCAATTCTACACTCCTCAACGAGAAATAGAATTTAAAACAACTATCGCGCAGAGCAACACAGAAAAACACACTCGCTCACTTCCTATCCAAAATCTCTCTGTCCCTCTCAATCGTGGCGACCGGAGACTCTAGAATGTCACGGACACCCCTGGATTCATTGCACTCAAATTTTCCACCTTTCGGCACTAAATGAAATGTCACCGAGCTCTGCGTAATAACAGTAAAGTTAAGTGATCTGGAAATCCGAAGCACTACAGTATGCTTGTGCATAATTTACAACAATACAGATCACAACTTTTTTACCAACTGAAAATTGTTAACCTTCTGGATCAGTTGAAAATATTTTGCATATAAATTTTGAATTGCCTACGAACTTGCACATCCTAAGTTTGACTTTAGGATGCTAACAAAAATATCCAAAAATATCCATTTTAGGTCTCTTTTTTAACCTTCCAGCGGGCGCGTATGAAAAGAGATACTTATATAGCGCATTGTATTATATATTTATATCATGTTATTTTGCAAAAATTTATGAACTTTTATTTATTTAATCTGTATTTATTAGCATAAAGCTACTAAGCAAAGATTTTATAGATAAAAATTGCACTTAAATTTATAAAAGAACGATATAAGTATGTAAAAAAGATGCTTAATAGAAGTATCTCCTGCATAAGCGCCCCTGCAGGAATGTTAAGCAACACCTAAGTTCATTTTCACAAACTAGCTTCCCCCTTGACAGGACAATTTTGTGTGCCTATAGTGGGTGTGGCTTATAAGTTTTGATAATTTATCCATATCAAATGACAGAGCTAAAAAATTTATATATTTTTAATTTGTCTTTTTTCACCTCACCATACACTCGATATATATAGCAGTATCATTATTATTCGTTATTGCATGTATTTTAATTGAATAAAAGTTGATTGAAAAATTATTACCGAAATGAGAATTTACACTTCAAATAAATACCTGCGTATTTTACATCACTAGGAACATAGGTTTTTATAATTTATCCAACTTATTTAACTGACCAAATGCAATTATTTGTTAAAGTTTAAATAGATAATAATTTTTCTATAATAGTTGTAAAATTTCTATAACAAATTTTGGACATGTAAATGTTTGGTTTCCTCTACGTCCCTTAATGTATAAAATATTTTAGGAAAATGCTTACAGATGTGAATGATTCGAAGGCAAATTTGTTCAAGCAGTACTTAATCAATTATTTCGTAAGAAAGATGTCTTTCAAATCAGCGTCATACAGACGCACAGTGGGGTATTTGCATGAGAAAAGTGGAGAAAATTATATTCTCTCGATTTTTTTGCCTAAAACATGTATATTTTTAACATTTATATATTTACACACTTTTATAATAGTTTATGACTGTAAAAAGATTATAAATGATAAATTACACTAATTAAAATTAAATATTTTATCAATATTACGAAACAATTCTATTTGCAAGTATCGTCATTTTAAATAGTGCATCATAACATGAGAATAAATAATTATTATTAGATTATTTCCGAGATATTTTTTCTTCACTAATATCATCTTCTTCACTGATAGAATCTTTTTCTTCGCCAATGAGATCTTCATTTACACTTATAGTTTCTTGTTCGGGTAAAACCATCTGTAAAGGGTTTTTTTTAGAAAAAGGTTTAAAGTACTTTCTTTTCCTCATTTTTCTAGAAAAAGACGAAAAGGATCGGAGGTCATGCAATATATTAATAATATTCGCATCCTTCAAATATTCAGAAAGTTGAACACCTGTGTGGTCAAGCAAGATCTTGGAGATTAATTTCAATAGAAGATTGTGTAACTTGGTAAAAATTTTTGCTTGGATAACATTCTTTTGGGGCTTTTTGCATTAAATAGCAGCAAGGATACCTTGACCTAGCACCTGAACGTACTTCTTCGTTTCGATTTCGGTTTCTACAAAAATTGAGAGGGCTTCTGCTGGACTTAGCTTTTCTGTTTTATTTTGTAAAGCATAAAAAGTTTTTTCTGTATTTGTCTGGAAATGAAGTAATGTCTTTAACAATTTTGGAAGCATCATATTTTTTCATATTCGAGGTTCATGTGAGCAGCAAAAGTCAGCTTTCCGGTTGTCATTTCAGGTTTTAACTTCTGTGTCCTTCGTTTTTTCGTACGATCACATGCTTAATGAAATTACTTGAGTGAACGACAAGAAGACATAAATTCTGAGTTTTCAGACGAAATGAAACTTATATCTAATTAAGATATTTCTTGTTGCTTTTCAGTCTGCTTCGTTATCGTTCGGAGTAATTTAATATATTAGAAAGTTTTCGTTCTATGTATATCAATCTCATACCGAATTCGATTTAGGGACATTATTCCATGAGACTATATAGATGCATTCTCTTCTAACCTTTCGTAATTTATGCTAAAGAAATGCTTACTAAATATATTCCACTCATTAAAATATTGCAAAAATGTAGTAACGCTATTTCCTTGCTATCTTCATAGGTTAGATCTATTTTAAACTTTTCCTAATAATTTAGATTTGTTACTGCAGACAAGAACATGCATTTCTACATCAAGAATTTACAATTCACGTATAGTCTTCCACATACTTATACACATTTCAAAATACACATCTTCAAAATAAATAATATTCCCTTGTTCCAAACCCTTCTACAAAGTATCTAAAAAATGTTAATAAAAATATAAAATAAAACAAAAAAATTCCAAATGATTACCTCCATAAGGGATCAGTTCTATTTTTCGAAATAATAAATATCAAACTACATCATTAGCTATGTCGATTTCTAACATCTGCGAGTTCCGATTAAACATAATGAACAAACAAATATTTGGAAGCTCTGGCGAGAAAACATGAAACTGGAAGTTAAACAGATAAATGAAATTTCACTTTAATGTCAGAAATGTGTTTGGTTTCACGTAAAATGTCTGAAAATATGAAGACTATAAAGGATACTGTTTCAACCAGCCAAAGCGGCATTAATCCTTAACTCAAATTCCTTGGATGAGTTTAGTTTGTATGGAAAAACATTTAATGAAAAAAAATTTGAAAAACCAGAAGACCCAATTGTCGATTCAGCAGACGTTAAACTTTCTAAGGAAATGAGCAAAATAAAAAATCTCGAAAATAAGTATTTTTAAATAAAAGTCAATCTACAGAAATCCTTTCATAATTTAGATATGAAGGCTTCCTAAACTGCATTAATAATACTATGCAAGCGCAAGTATACTGTTAATGTTATTGTATGTCGTAAAACTTGTGTTATACATTGTATCTCGTCTAACCCTTTCTTTTAATAATTCAATTACAGAAACCTCTTCTGTAGTGGTCGCCCTTTCCATCCCATGTACTCTTGAAAATTCACTTGCGACATTATAGGAATAACGCCAGAAAGAGGCCGATTAGAAAAATAGGCAGTTTTCTTAGGAATAATTTAGTAAATATTGCTTGAATAGATTTGATTTAGAGTCATTCACATCTCCTATCATTCTCTAAAAATAGTTTTAAAAATTAAATGATGTATATAAATCGAAATAATTAAATATTCAGAAAGTATTAATAAAAGAATTACCGCTATTTTTATAGAATCATTTCCTATTTAAAGCTTTAATTTAAACGCTACCCACAATATAATCGAGGATATTGTCTCTTTCCTTTTATATAAAGCTTGGACTTTTATATCCTGGCTGGTAAAAAAATTAGGATTAACATTTCATATGGATGATATATTGAAAGCCTCTGTGCCCACCCATCCATAATTATGTAACGCCCTTTTCGGACGCACTGTAAATAATGAATACAATGTTACCTTCAAATGGGTAGAATAGATTTATGTTTCCTGAGTATTGAGTTTTGATAATTTATTATTTTATCTGAGGAGTAATATCGAGTATTTTTGCTTCCGACTTACGTACAAACAATGTAATTCTCCAACGCGTTAACCTTACTTCAAGGGATACAATGTTCAATGTCTCTCCTTCAAAACACATAATTCAGAGGGAATGATCAAGAAGAAATTAGTTTTTTATAGATTTCAGTAATTGAACTCAACTCCTGTTCTAGTATAGGAAGCATGATTACAATGACTGAGTCAGGAATTCAAGTAATGAGACAGAAGCTTTCACATATTAAAATGGTTTAAGAAATAAATAATATTTTAACTACTTTTCATTCTTCTGCATTATTTTCAATTCTATCTGTGCCAGAGCTGTTGAATTTCGTGACAAATTGATATACTTTGAGATGAAGTCAAGAAGGGAGGTGCAGGATCTTGACTGCTGGCATTTATTTCATGTTTCTGTTTCTACTTTTTATGCTCTCATTATCTTAATGATCAGGAATTTCTTCGAAAATGTCGGTACAAACGTTTGCTTTCTCTAAATTAGAGGAAACTAAGCTTGGTGGACATAAAATATGCTAATTTTGATATTCAAGAAAAAGAAAGCTAAAATTAGTAAAGATATATATAAAATGTGCTAATGAATAAAAAAATAAACCGATGAGAGCAGGAGAAGGGAGATATTCACAAAATAAACTTAACTAGCGGGAGTGTTCATCGACGTTTTCGTATACTTGCGCAATGTGGCTTGTTTTGTGTTAAGCTTCCTAAGATGTGAAGAGAATTGAGTATGCATTTTGGAAATTTGCGCTGTGAAACATGGTGACAAAAATCTGATACAGATGTATGACTTTCGAGGCAATCACACCTTATTTCATTTATGTTGCCTGTTTCTTATCGAATTACCGAGTTCTCTCTTGAACAGACGGATGAAGACACAGACTTTCTATAGACACATCCTTTAAAAAATATTGAAAATGATTTTTCAAATATATATCGACTCAAATGTATATCGATTTATTTTAGTTGAATATTTGTCACATATTTTTGGTTGTTTTTCCTCCATGAATAGTCGTATTTGATGCAACTGTTTGATTATAAGTCTATTTAATGTCTTATATATCTTATTAGATTTGAGGATTGTATGTTTATTCTGTATTTGTTTGAAATTTATGAATGTTATACATTTTACCACTATTTGTTTATACTTTTTGCCACGTACCGTTAAATTGTTGTATATCTAATGACTGAATGGGTCGCCGTGGGTGAAAATAAATAAATAGAAATATAGAACTTTAGTGTAAAGATAGCACATCAAGTTTCGCTTGTCATATTTCTTGACTTTTCAAGTTATGTTTTCATTTTTTGTCTTGGGGAGGTATGAAGCAGGGTGATTCATCAAAATCTCGTTGTCAAAAATTTTATCAACTTCCTCTTTCCGTATTTTTATAACAAAAATTCTGAAAATTAAATTACCGCCTTCCAAGTCAACAGTCAAAATTAAAAAGGAACATTTCCCTTGCAGTTTGAGGTGACACAGCTTAAGATAGTGCCCATTATAAACGCTTGAGACTAATTGACAAAGCTATTCTCCTTGCTGCACTCCTAGAGAAAATATCATTGAAATCTTTCTGACCATTTTGCTAGAGAAGGGATTAAGCTGTCAAGTCTTAGAAAATCCATTCGAGTTCCATTTCCTCGAGGTGTATTTTCAGAGGCACAAGAAAGAACAATAAACAACTGGGAGAAAAGAATCGTCATATAAAATATTGGCCAATAGAAGCGCACGTTATTTTTTATGAATTTGGCAGTATGTATTTAGTCTGGGCAAATGTGAAACACTTTTCAAACGAAGGTAATTTTGATCCGTTTGCAACATGAGCTCTTCATTGAATATTTGACTTTTTATTCACTTTTATCGATTACTTTCGAGTCAATCTTTAAGCGTCTGCGTTAGCCTCATATATAAAAAAAATCAAGAGTGATTTCTTTTTAATGGTCAATTGTTCTAGTTTGTAAGAACCATGTCATCTTTTTATGCCAAAAGCATTTTCTACTTATCTTAATGATGTAAGAGTATGTTTTGGGCAAAATATTTTGAAAAATTTATTTTGAACTTGCAAATGATGAAGTATATTAACGATCATTTTGATAAAAAAGCAAAAATGTTATGAAGGCTTTTGATTTAAAACATGCCATTGCCACAATAAAAAAAGATTTTTCCTTGAGATCGATATATTCGATCAGATATATTTTTTCAACTTTTGCTTTTGTTTTCATGAAAATATTTAGAGAACCGAGTTAGTTGTTTCTCCTTTTGTACAACATCTTGTTAGTTCTTTCTTTAATTTAAAAATTAGGTTTCTATCAATAACTAGACTAATATAAATTGACAGTAAATTATTTTATAAATAACACTTCCATTTTATAGTTGCCATATTTTTTTATTTTTAATATTAGTTTCATTAATATTTTTGATAATTAAGATCTTTCAATTCAGTAGTATCCATAAGGCTTTTTGCTTTTGTTTTCATCAAAATATTTGGAGAACCGAGTTAGTTTAATAAGCTTTTCCAATTTCTTGTTTTGTACGTCTTGTAAGTTCTTTCTTTAATTTAATAATTAGATTTGAAATAATAACTAGGCTAATATAAATTAACAGTAATTTTTTTATAAATAACACTTGCATTTTATAATTGTCACATTATTAATATTAATTTCATTCATATTTTTGATAATTAAGATTTTTCATTTCAGAAGTATCCATAAGGCTAGGGATACACGTCCCTAGGATATTTCATAAAATATATTTAAAGGAGATATCAATTCTAGAGTAATTACATTTCTTATTCTTAAAAACAAATTTTTTTATGGTGAAAAAATAAAAATATTGGAGAAATATAAAAAAAATTAAAACTAAGTCAAGCATTCGTTGTTTACTTACTTTAGTGCCAGAAACTGCTTGCTTCCAATAGCTTAGATGAAGAGTTTCTTATCAAAAGTGAATACATTCTTCTTATAAATTTGGTATGTTGAAAGGGATTTAATTTACAAAGAAGTAAAATAAGTTTTCTGACAAAATGAGACTGTTCCTTCCTATAGTTGTGTGCTAAGAATGGAAAATTATACAAAAAATTGCATTTCAGAAAATAGCGTATATGTTCAATTTTGATTAAAAGCTCCTTAATTAAATTTCCAAATATTTTCAGATTCAATTCACATTAGAGTTGCAAATGTCTAATATCTATTATTTAGTATCTATTTATGTTCCTATTAGCAGAAGAAAATTTTTCACATACTTTTACTATCAATACTTCTGAAGTGTTTATAGACACTATTTTGTGCTGTATATCTCTACTAATAATAAAGGAGAATTTGTGTGTTTGCGCTCTACAGGACAGACCGCTGGACTTGGAGATATGGAATTTGGCACGAATATTCTTTGGAGACTATGAATGTGCACGTCGGAGCCGGTTTTTTAAAAATTTTAATTACAATTTTAATTGATTAAAAATTAATCGAATTTTTGGCGTTTTTCTTTAATAACTTTCGAAAATATTACAGCAAAAAATCATTTTTAAGCCATCTGAAAGTGCAAAACATTACCTTTTCAATGATATCCATTAATTTGACGAACAACTTTTTCTCTAATTTTAATTACCTTTAAAAAATTTATGGCATAGTTTACAACAATACTTTTCATGTTTGAACGCAATTCAAACCCTTTTCATTGTTTAAATAAATATTTAATTGCGTGTTTCTCTTTCATTGTTGAAAGCTAAGGTAATGTAATAATACATTTTGCTTTCATATTTTATGTCATCACAATTTTTGTGGAATCTGTAAGCCAAGCTCTCTGAGATATTAGCTATATGAAGAAATATATGAAGTAAACTGAATAATTTTGGATCCTAAGCTTGAATTCTTTTTCAGCATGTTTTAATTCAGCAAACATGCCTCTGGCCATAAAATGCGATGCACCATTATAATATTGAAATCAAATGCATATTTTGTAAGAGGAATAAGAAAGTGGAGATAGCTCTGACAGCTTTCAATTAAATGTTATATGACATAGTCAGTTATTTGACTCCATTAGGAACGTTTATGTATACAATAAGGAGAATAGGTGCATGGCCACTAAGAGAACATGAGTTAAATATCTACAACGATCTGCTTGCGTTATTAAGGCAACCATGAATTTAAAATGATTCAAGATTCAATTACAATTATAATCAAGGCTAACAAGCTCGTCGCTGAAAGTGGCTAGTTAATATTAATTAGTGATAATTCTAATCAGATATTTATTACCATACTGAATTCTTAGTTTTTTCATGCTACATAAATTAAAAAAAATTAAAAGATAAACTTCTTTATTCTTTGAATATATTCTTGAAGTCACAGATACGAGACAAAATATGCATTTCAAAATAAATAAATTAAGGTTAAATTTTAGAAACCAGTTCTTTCTATCAACGAGTTTAATTATTATGCCTCTATGGAATGGTGCGCCATTACTGTCTCTGCCATTCATTTTCTTTGAGAATTTCTTGTGTTAAATCTGTTTGATATGTTCCGTCTTGTCAGCTGGAACGTGTGTAACCAAGACAGAGACTGAAGTAAAGAGAGAAATCTGTAACAGAAAAAAATTCTACAAACTTAATATTCCAATAGGTGAAATAATTTTAAGCGTTTCTTTTCTAATTTCTCTGGAAGGAAATCTCTTTTTTTGCAAAAATCAAAACTTTTTAAAGAAAATTCTTTTTAAATTTGTCTCATATATTAAAATTAGTAAAACCAGAAATCGAAATACAACACTTCACTGGCGTTGCTTACTAAAAATACTTCCAAATGTGAAACTTTGATTAAATTAAGATTAAACCGTTTGCACGCTATTTTATTACACTTTTCAATATGTGGTTCAGAATGCTGCAGAATTACTAGAAGGTTAGTTTAGATATATTAGCGTCCCATTTTGAAGCGACACAAGTTGTATTTTGGGATGAACCTCGAAAGTGTGAACCTTTGTCAGATTACGAGGTCAACCACTAAGCTGGCGACCGCCCTCTCCAAACTTCCGCACCACATCAACGAGAGGACAGAAATACCTGAAAATAAGTCTTCTAAGTAATGAGTCTTCTAATAAAACTTTTCTCTGTGATCTAAAATCTAGTTTTTTTCTGTAGAGTATGGATAAATTTTCTCCTCCAGACAGATGAATTGAGCATGCGTG
>BGPR01035281.1:0-16051 GCA_013235015.1 Araneus ventricosus | reverse complement strand
ATTACATCTCCTAGAGCCGCTATAACTCGTCCATCGTAGATTTCTTGTCTGTTTGAACCCATGAAAAAACCACCACCGTAGATCCAGAAGAAAACTGATTTCTTGTTCTCCGGACTTGCGTCTTTCGGTACCCAGACATTCAAGTACAAGCAGTCTTCGCTGATGTTAGGGTCATCAGGGGACATGCGCCATGGGTATGGAGCTTCCATATACTGGACGCAAGCCTTTGGCATATCTTTGCACTCTAGGTCCTCATCCCAAGCTCCATGAAATTGAGGCTTTTGGAATCTTAAATCTCCTACGGGTGGCTCTGCAAAAGGTATTCCAAGAAATTGTTTAACATCTATTTGACGGTTGCTCAGCATGTCATTGACGTGCACTAGACTTCCGACAACTCCACCCGAGTTTGTATACACTCTAGGATCACCACGTTGGCCATGCACTCGGAGAGTACAAATAAGGAACAGAAAGTTAAGAAGACACCAGAAGTTGGCACGTATCTCCTGAAATGAATTTCAATAAAAATTTTAATGCCGAAAAATTTTAAATTCTATTGGTTTATTGAAATCGTTTAAAAAATTGCTTCATTAAGAAAGCTTTTCGATGAGTTCCATGCCAAGAAATAAATACATGTCTCCACCAGAACTATCTGTGTTCAAAAACTACAAAATCATTTGATCCAACTGACGCATGAGAAAGCTTGTCCGTCTATTCTATTTTTAGCATTGTTCCACGCTTTCTTTTTAATTAAACAGCGTCTCAATTGATGTTAAACATTCTAATGACTCACCATTCGAAGTCTGTTAATAGTCCTTACTGAGCTGCTATTCGAATTTCAATTCGTAAATGCCCATAAGAGTCTTTAACATTATGTGTGTTCGTCTAACTAAAGAAACGTATTTCATCTTCTCTAGAGTGGTTGTGTATCTACAGAAAATACAGGGTTCCCACTCATATCCGTTCCACCACCCCTTAACTTCTAAACGGTGACAGCTTAGGCCATAAAGATGGTGTCTAATTATAGTAAAAAAGCTATGCGCTACTCGATGAGACAACTTACAACGCCATCTATCGCCAAATTTTGGAATTAGCGGTCCTATCTCGTAAACGGGGAAAGATACGAGAAAAAAAGTCAATTAGAAAGTTGTAGAGAAATCTCGATTTAGTGCGAAAAGATACCTTGCGCCCATTAATACTCAAACCAGAATGCAAAATTAACATTTGTTTAGTCACGATTTCGAAAAGTGTCATGTCATGAATAGTGGAAGAAAGAAACTGAGACACGTCCCTGTCTTCTGGATCATTTATTTATATTGCTCAAAATGCTCTCCGTTAGCCACTATACACATTTGAACTCTGGACTGGATTTCTCGCTTCGCTCGCTTTTCACGACGCCATAGTGTCGAAAATCACAATCAAACAAATGTTCATTTTTTAAATTATGTTTTGAGTATGAATGCGCGCAAGGTATCCTCTCGTACTAAATTGAGAGTTCTCTACAACTTTCTAATTGACTTTTTTCTCGTATCTTTCACCGTTTACTAGATAGGACCGCTAACTCCAAAATTTACCGATAGATGGCGTTGTGAGTTGTCTCATCGAGTAGCGCATAGCCTTTTTACTATACCTAGACACCACCTTTATGGCCTAAGCTGTCATTGTTTAGAAGTTAAGGGGGTGTAACGTATATAAGTGGGAACCCTGTATAATATTCTTTTCAGCCTTTGAAGTAGTATGTTCAACAACGGGCTTGTATCCAATTTTAAACTCAACAACTATTATGGAAATATTTAGTTCTATTTTCAAACACTTTCTATCGAAAAGTTCTTAGTTTCTATTTATTAGAGATATTCTAATACACTTAATTATATGTTTAATTCCTTTCATGAGAAAACTTGGGTCTTTTTCAAATAGTAGCATCTGAATAAGAATAACTATTTAAAATTACAAGTTTTTGCTAAATATAACTCGGAATAATTGGGGACCGCGATGACCTGGTATCAGAGTCGTAAGTTCCGGACCTCATTCCACCGAAGACCCATCTTGTATGCGGCCTCCTGAGTATTAAATCGGTTTTGAGTCAAACGACTGCCCGCTTGGGCAGAGTGGAAAACTTCAGAAGGAGAAGGTCGACCTCGTCATCTGACCACTATTCAAAATTACTAAGCCCATTCCAAAATAGTCTTTGCCAAGCTCGGGAATTTTATCTAACTAAATTAAACTTTGTTCAATAAAGAAAAACCAATTACACAGGTCTGCAATGAAGAAGGTGTCTTAAAAACAATTAATGCTTTTTATAGTTTTTTGGACGCTGATGACTAGAGAAATAATTAAAAAATTCCATCACGTATAGTTTTATCACAAATCAGAGGTGTAATGTGTATGAATTTTGTATATTTTAGAGCAAAGTAATATTATTTGCATGAAATTATTAAACATTTTTAGAGATTTTAAATAATAATTTGTTCCATATAAATTCTATCTAAGAAAAAATAAACTATTATTCATTTCAGATTTTCTTCTAAATTGGTAAACTGTCTTTTAAACACAGCAGTAAAGCCAGAGAAGATAAGTTAAATCTAGATCAGTACCCAGGGGGGCATAACTGTCCTCCCCTTCCCCCTGCTCCATTCTCCTTCCTGCCATTTCTCCTACTCCCCCGTCAATGTCTTTCTAAGTTCAGTTCAGAACACTTGTATTTAATTCTATGCTTTGAGTAGAAGAACTTTCAGAGAAATGGCTTCCAGGGGATGTCTGATTTACTAGATTAGCGATTCCCAGCATTTTTGGTTGTGAGAACTACCTGTTGTGCAAAAAATATTTTGAGACCCACTAATTAAATATACTAGTGAAAAAAATACATATACATATGTATTATATGCGCGTATAGGTCAGTAATTATTAAAGCTTACTGTAAAAGTATTAAAAATATAACGATTATAAAGCAAAAACTTTATTGTTATTATTTAGTTGTCACAATGTAAGAAAACTCAAAAACAAGCTGTGAAGATTCAAAATAAAACTCATTGGAATTTTCGGCAATTTTTATCCCCTACGAGACAGTCAATATCTGGATTAAGACTTGGCATCCTTAGCCTCAAATCTTTTTCTACATTCAGATTGTTTCTGAATTTATGTTTTCAAAAAAACTAAAGTTGAGAAGCACGTTCACACAGATAAGTGGCCGAGAACTCCATGAAATGTCTCCGTGCAAGTTAGGCAGTTGCTGGATACTGCTGTCGAACATTTATACTGAACGGGGACAATGATGCTGTTCTGAAAAACGATTTTAGAGTTCGGTCACATGATATTTCAATTAACGAGTCCTCTTCATTTGAAGGTACTTACAATTTTTTTATATAGTCTTCTTCAAAAGAATTTCTGATCCATTGGTTCTCTCTATTTTCGGAAATTAGCACCTAAAACAAATATGAAAAGGCCTACTAATTCCACTGACTTGGACTCTTGATTAGCGTTCCGCGGCCCACTAATACGTTACCCACGGCCCACAAGTGGGCGGCCGCCCATAGGTTGGGAACCGGAGTACTACATTGTATCTGTAGTAACTATACTCTCGACTATCTGCCATAAGAGATGTGGAGACTTATAATTGGCTATATAAAGTGTTACCAAGATCCTAGGTATAGGGAGGTGGGTGTCAGTGGTGTTATAGAGATAAAGGTTGCAAGAGATATTTTAAACATTTCTCTCTCCCCTCTGAATTAAGTTGTCACTTTAAAAATCGACATGTTATTATCTGCCTCCTAAAATGCCATCGGTTATTTTAGGGAGAAACAAATGTTGAATGTTATTTTTAATTCTAGTAGAGAAAATACTTGTTCTCTTGGATGACTTAATAAAAGTTGCGACCGAAGCTATTTGTATTTTAGTCAGCTGTTTTAAGGTTTCGAAATCTCTATTCTTTGATGAGACGAAATTTGTATAACTAAAAGCTTCATTACAGTTTCACATAGCTCTATCATGAAAATTTGATGAACCGAAATCGTATGTCAGAATTTTGAATTATTTACAACACACTGTAGAAACTGAATGACAGTAATAATATATTTCGAGCACGAATATTCAAATTTCCGACTACCTCGTCGGGTATATTAATGAAAATTTAAGCTTCTTTCAATTGTTATCACCTTATGATTCCTCAAAAATAAAAAAATCATGATTTTATCAACAAATTTTGAAATTTTATCCAAACTGCTTTAAATCTTTAAGGACGTTTGTACAAAAATGTTGATCAAGGTACTTTTCCATCGACTTTTTCGATAATTCAAGGACCCTGTGAAGAAATGCAATGAATTTGAATGGAAATCTAATCTATTGTGGTTATGCATAAAAGCATAAAATCAAAAGATTATCTTTCATTTATTACTGAATACAACATCAGAGACGAAAATTAAACTTTTCTGTACTTTTTAATTATTCATTATTAAGTGCTGTAGAAGAAGCCATGGACATAATCAGTAATATAAAAGAAGATATAATAGAATACAAGGGGAAAATAACCTTGACTTGGATTAGAGCACACATGGAAAATTTTGGGAATGAACTTGCAAATCAACTAGCCAAGGAGGCAACATTGATTTCAGATGAAACAATTAGTTATTTTCCTTCATTTATGAATATTGATTTCAGATGAAACAATTAGTTAAAAAATGAAAGAAATAAAATTATAAAGGACCTGTGGCAAAATCGTTGGAATGATTCAAAAAAGGCACGATGGATCAAAATCCTAATGGATAAAGTTAATGTGGATAGATTAATTGGCAATTTCTACATAAATCAAATTTTGACAGCGCATGGAGTTTTTAGAGAACATCAGGCTAGATTCTTTGAAAAACGTCGCTATGTTCATGCGCCCAAGAAACGGTATCCGTTCTTCACGTAATTAAAGAGTGCGAAATTTAGACTTCGTATGGAGGAAACTAGCCTAGTTGATGGCAATCAATGAGTTTAAAAGACCAGATAAATAATGCCGATATTCGTGTCTCATCGCGAGGTATTCTTCACGAATTGCTTAATAAAGATTTAGACTTATTGTCGTCGTTCAGTGAAACTGTTGTTTAACGTCTGTAGAAAAAAAGAGAGAAAAGATTGTAAAATAAGTATTGTTCAATCTGGAGCAAGATGTATCACATTTTGCCTGCACGGCCTAGGCCAGGGCGGGGTAATCTTCTAACTTTTAATTATTTTCAGGCTTTATAAGACTTATAACTAATTTTTTTCTTCTGTTTAATTCAATAATTTTTTTCTGCTTTGAGTCATCTCGCATAGATTGATTGAAACTGCCAAAGTGACACTGCTTCAACCGCCAGCGTTGCTTTCTCAAAATCTTGTTAAATTAAAAGGAGATCTTGCGTAGATTTTGAAAGCTATTCTTTAATTGCTGCACAATAAGCTTTAATCATCACATTCTAGAAAAATAACATTTATATGACTATATTTTAAGAAAAGAATTCTCCGAAAACTGCTTCTGTTTGATTTTCATAAAGTGTGAGTAAAATATGTATACTTAATTTTTCTCCATTTTAAATCAATATTTTTTGCTATATTGTGACCAATCCCACAGCATACCATACTGTTTAAAATTGCAAAAATGACACTGTTTCAACCATTAGTATTACTATCTTAAAAATGCTTAAATTCAAAAGATTCAAAATTTTACTCAGATTGTAAAAACCATTCCCTTAAACACTGTACTACATACTTTAAATTATCACATGCTATAAGGATGAGTCTGATAAATGGTATAAAAATAGTGATAAATGAAAGATGCATTTTCCCATTATGTTTTTATACGTAAGTACCATATATTTTGTTTCCACTCAAATGAACGATATTCCCTTACAAGGTCAATGAATTACCGAAACCTCCTGTGGTAAAACAACTGTGAAGATTCCTGTACAAATGTCATCTACGATTTAAAGTATTTTGTATTAAAATTTCAAAATTCAGTAGTAAAATCATGATTTTTTTTTTTACTTTTGAGAAATGCTTAGATCTTAAAGCACGAGGCAGATTTACTTCAGATTAATATACCCAACGAAGTACTTTAAAATTTGTTTATCATGCTTAAAATACTTTATTATGGACACTCAGTTTCTGCAGTTTGTTGTAAAAAGAACCGAAACTCTTCCATATGATTATGGTTATTCGAATTTTCCTGATAGAAGAATAAGAAACTATTCAAAATGCGTTTCAGCAACCAATAATCATCTCAATACCGTAAAATTAGTGACTAAAATGCATATACCAACTGTCATGACATTCATTAGGCTATCTAAGAGAACCAAATAATCTTTGATAGAATTAAAAATAACACACAATAGTTGTTATTCTCTGAAAAACTAGCGGCACATTACAAGGCAGATTATTGCGATTCAACTTACGAAAAAGCGTGAATAATAGAGCATTTCAAAGAAACTTACCATTATTGGTGTTGGTATACTCTGCTTTCTGAATGTTTGATTTTGGAAAGGATATTTATACAAGGCTCACAAGTTGTTTTGTGCATCTGTAAATTTCCCCCACCTGTTGTTAGCAGATTTTCTCAATAGAAGGATTTTCTGTAATTTAATTATTCTTCATCAAACCTTTTTTTCTCAATGACAAGCGTAATTAATTTTCATCTTCCTACATATGTAAACCGATTTGATGACAAAACGCAATTTTGTGGTATTCAATGTTAAATGTTAAAAAATATTTTTTAAGCATTTGGTGTTTGACTATTGACTGACGTGCCATATTTCTTCCTCGAAATCAAACAATAAAAATGCATACAAAAGGAATCAAATGCTGACGTGCTTGGTTTAAGCAATCCTATTTAATCATAAAACAATTAATGATTTAGGTAATCAAAATGAATGAATTAAACACCTGTGGTTTTGATGAAAACATGGTTAAGATGATTTTTAATTAGTTCTCTCTTTGTAGACGAGTGGTAACTCAACTTTTTAAAATTACAGACTGCTCAAAATTCCAGGGTTTCTAGCTTATCCGGAACTGAATTAAAAATCAATAACAAAATTCCATCCTTACAAACATTTTAAAATTCTTTTTAAAAACCTTTATTAGCGGAACAACAAGTAGAATTTATTATTTAAATTATTTTTATTTGTAATTCCTCATTATAAATGAATGCTTCGTAATCTTGATATGAATGTCTCCTAATTCAGCGCCACTAGTATGGAATAAAAATTTAATTATTATAAACCATTAACTCAAAATAAACCTCCGAAAATATTAAAATGGGCTATTGTCATCGGGAATACACAAATGTGTATAATTTCAAAACTCCAGCGCATTAGAAAGTGACTGAAAAATCGAATACAAAATTGCATCTTTGGAAACACGAAACGAGATCATTGTGTAATAAAAGTGAAAAAAATGCTTCATTATTCGTCCCAATTACTTTGCATTATTATTATTAACGAAGTGGGATACCCCTCTTTTATCATCCTCTGTTCTTAACGAAATCAATAAATTTCTTAGTATTGATGATTCTCGGATTCCGAAACCCTCCGCGCTATTGCGCACGCGCCAGGCTGAGTTGATTTCACAAAATGGGGTGAAGTGAAAATTGGAGGGGGAGATGTTTATACTTTATTTATCGTGACCTAACAAGGAACTCATAATCTTACTCAATGCCTCTCCCCTCTTTCTGGAATAAAATAGTCCAAAAGTGCTAGTCTCGGGATTTTGAAACGATCAGTAATTTTTATTTTGTATGAGAAGATATTTTATGTGATAGTGGGATGACTTTTAAATAAATATTTAGTGGTTTTTATTTTTTGTCAGAAACTAATATCTGTCACTTATGTGTCTGCAAGATAATTTAGTTCCATCTGTAGTTATTATTTAGTGATACGAAAGAAAAATAAAATTTCAAGCGTTTCCGTGGGACAGAATGGAAAAATCTTTAACTTGTATGGGAAGAAGTAAGATTTTTTAATTAACTTCTCAAGACTTCTCATTCTTTTCTCCAATACCGCTATTGAGGAAACTTGTGATTTCGAAAATTAATAATAATTTAAAACCGTATAAGAAGGTCAGTACTTACTTAGATTAATTGTGCAATTTGGCGAAAGCACGTTACTAACGTCGTAATTATCCTAAAAATGGAAAAAAGAGACAGAAACTTTGAACTTCCTCTCCTTTCATCGACACATTTAAATTCGAGTATGAATCTTCCCCTATTACCACAAGATATTTTACGACATCTCCACGATGTTGCTATCATATTCTGAATGCCACACAACATCATAAAGATATGATATGAATATTGTAGATCACCTTATGCTATTAGGGTAGTGACTAAGTTTCATACAACCTAATTTCCTCTCTATCAAGTGAAAAATTTACGAATTTCTCCTTAATTAAAACTAAGTCGCTTAACAGCCATTAGTAGCTGCACGTTAAGAAGACTCTGAATCGATTGAAACAAATTACTCCCATCACATGGAGCAACAAGGTCCTTATGAAAAACACTTTGATATTGTCAGAGCAATTTTCTTGCAATCGGCGCCGATGAGGATACTACTACTGCCTGTCCACCGCGAGAACTCTATTCGCCAAATATTCTTGTTAAAGGCGATCGCTATAGAAACAAATTATCGTAGGAGGAATCCATTTCGAGTAGGTAGAAGTTCATTCCAGTTTGTTACATTGGCGCATTTAGCTCCAAATGGGAAGAAAAGTGCGACTGCGGCAAAACTGAGAAGACGAATGATAAACTACTCTTTTTATCGCCACAAACTGGCGCCAAGAAGAAAATAGCACCCCGACTTCCGTCGGATACCTCCTATTCGAAATGGATCTTCCCTAACATAACCAGTTGCTATAGCGACCGCCGTCAACGAGGTAACTTGGCGAGCAGAGTGCTCGATGCGGACAGACGGTAACGGTGAAAGATTATTCGCGGGACCATAAATCTTTTTCGGAAACTCAGAGAATTTTTCAGCTCAAAGCATATTATCTTGGTTTACGAATGAATAATCTTTGTATTTTTTTTTCTCTACAAAGGTGATTCCATTTTTTTCTGATGAGATTAAAAAGTCATTCTTATTTCAGTTGAAAATTGCCTCAACGTTAAGGTAAATTGAGATTCTCTGCGCTGGTATATTTTCTGTAATCGGATTAAACTTTTATCCTTAAAGAAATATTAGTTATGTTGCATCGGTCCGTTCTTCATCTTAAAGTTTGCGATCTTTAGATTCTGAAAACATAACAAGTGAATAATAATTTAAGGAGCAAGTTAAACAGGATTTTTTAAAAGAACTCTTTACACAGTAATAGCATAATAATATGTCTGCTGAGTTTGAGTTGAAAGTTTTGAATTATTTGTTAAACTGCTCTAGAAGAAATATTTAACTTTTTATATAAAGAACTAAATCTACCCACATTTCGACTTTCATATGAATCTTTTTGTTTCAACTGAGTGTGGTAGATTAATCGTTGTCACAATATAGCCTTGTTAATGCTATAAGCAAATAAGTTTCGAAAATCAATGGGTTTTTTTTAAATATAAATTTCTTTATAAAAAATGTCGATATTTAGAGAAATGTGCGACTCCTTTAAATTAAAAAGTCGTATGTTAATTTAAATGCCAGTACAAAATGTTCCACTAGAAGATCAATAGCAACTTATATAGCTTTCTTCATTCTGAAAATATACTCTAAATCATTCTTAAAAATGGCAAAAAAAAAAAGAGATAGAAACTCTTAAGCTTTAAACCTCCTGTGTTTCTATCAACACATTTTAATTAATGTCGGGGGATGAATCTTTAGATGAAGTTCCATTCATTCGTATTTTTCCTCTATCCACAGAGGCTAAAAATTTACGAATCATCCTCTAATTAAAACCGAGTCGCTTTAAATACATTGATGACTGTACTTTGAGAAGAATTTGAGTCGATCAAAACAAATTATTCCACTCAATTGAAGTGGCAAGGCTTTAACGAAAATCCCTTTGATATTCCTAGAGTTTTTTTCTTGCAACCGGAGCAGATCAGGATACTACTAACGCAATCTTATGTGAAAGATAAATCTACCGCTGTAACTAAGAATTTTCTTACTCAAAGCATATTAGCTTGGTTAATAAAATATGAATTTAAGTGTGTGGTGGGGGGGAGGTTCCTATAAAGGCGATAAATATTTTCTGTTGAGTTTAAAAATCCTTTCTAATTGCTGATGAAAAATGTGTCCATATTAAGGTACACGGGTATGACAAAATTAAGGACCGTTTCGTAAAATGCGAGAAATTTGAAACGAATACGAGAACTAGGGTTCGAAATTAGTTGCGAAGAATCGTGTAACATAAATCGAGTAACGTACACATTTTGCATTGGAGATTCATTCATTCATTCAGTCACGAGGGCTGGTAGGGGACCAACCAGAAATTGATGACGACGAAAAGGGATGTCGGCTCACCCCGTTTCATAAGATGCTGGTAAAGATTTGAAACTGTCATTAAGAATTTGTTTGCTATGCACATTGCTTGCGTGAAATTTTCGTAACAATAGCATGGATAGGAAGATATAAAGGTTTCTTTAAAAGTCCCAAATTTTTCCTCATGTTTTTTTACTTATATCTTAAAGAGTTTTCGTTAAAATTATACGAAACTTACGTAACACTAGGCAGTATGTTTTAAAAGTAATGTGTTAAAATTCGAAGTAAATATTTTGAATATTAAAGGAAATATGAGTATTTGTAATAAATAATCTTTTACTGAGCCTGTGCGAGACGTAATTTTTCATTCATGACTTCAAACCCAGATGTATAGAGCAACTTGTATTAAAACTCCAGATGAATACTGTTAAAATTCAGAAAGATACCAACATTTCAGTGAGAGGAATTTCAATTTTTTTTAATTTTTTTTATTATAACTTTTATATTTTATTTTTATATTTTATAATAATTATATATATATATAATAAAATATTATAATAATATAATAATAATATTATTATAATAATATAATAATAATATTAATAATAATAAATTATAATATAATATATTTTATATAAACCGTTTTAAATCTGCGTGTTTTTTGGAAAGATGTCCTTCGCTTACTTTCTTTTCTTTTTTCTTGACTGTTCCAAACGCATTTCATGTAAGATACTTTAGAGATGAATTGAAACAACAGGAGAAATTTTCATGCTTTCCAATAACTTTCGTGTATTTTCAAAGAGGACAAGTAACCTTTTCAAGTTCACTACATGTTTCGTTTTCAAAATTACTAAATTTATTTTTTTAAAAAGTATTAGACCTGTAGCTGATCATAAATATGTAAAGGGAAAAAATTAGCATTTTTTATTTTCAAGAAATTTGTGGTTTCACAGTGAAACCAATGAATGATAACGGGTTATTTTTCCTCCGAATAAGTTATCACGGAAATGCAATTTAAATTATGTATTTAATTTATAAGTATACGTGAGTATTCAGACTATTCAACCTCTATAACCTATAAAATTTAATAACCTATATAACCTATAAAATTCAATATTACTTTCGAAGATTCAACTTTCAAAAATATCAATTTATGCAAGAACCCTCATCATTTTGTTCCTCTTAGAGATCGAAAGCAATTTAGCTCTTGAAAGCTGATATGTTTGTGAATACTAATGGTATTCAACTGGAATTTCTATATAAGTTGCCCCATGTGTCTGGCTCTTAAGTTATTAAAGAAAAATTACTCTACGTTTCGCCCATGCGCAGTAAAAAAATGCTAAATGTGTGGTTTCCTTGCGACACCAATGAATGCGAAAGGGGTAATCAAACGAAACAAATCAACAATCATCTTACCAGCTTTTGGAAAAATAATACAACTGAGAAACCTGTGCGGGTTTTATTACAATAAATATAAGTAAATTGGCATTATAATATACCAGATTGCCGAACGATTTTGGAAAGACCATTTTCGGAGATTTTTATTTTCTCGTGTACGAAGTATAAAAAAAGACAGAACTGGAATCGTGAAAAAAAAAACGATCTGGATATTTTAGTGAATCTTTACGTATCAGACATCCTTGGATCTGAAAAACCATTTTTTAGAATTATGTTTGTTTGTCTTCGAGCACGACAACTCAAAGATGCAACTATCTAGATGGCTGAAATTTGGCGTGGGGTCATTACGCTCTGATTGTAGATCTGAATCAAATTTTAGGCCAAATCTCTCAAAAGGAAACCTGTCTGCCCTCCATGTGTGAACACAGCTCAAAAACACAACAAGCTAGATGGATAAAATTTAATATTGTTGCAAAAATGTAATGTCGTTTTCCTGCCTGACTAGTCTTATGTTTCGGAAGAGAGTTTTACAGGGGTAAGTATGGGTTGACCGGACCTGGAACCCTGACCTTTGCGACAAATCGATGATTCCAGAAAATGCGACCCTTTCTAGATATCTCTATTAGGAAAGAAAATACGCTTTAATGTACGAGAAAACTCTATGTGACGTCAAGGCCTGTCGGCGAGAGTATGTAAGGGCCGCACTTGGATCAGAGAGGAGAGTGTTGATCGATTGGAACGACTTTGGAGTTTCGTCTTCTGCAGTGCCAGCTAGAAAGCTGGTGAGCTGAGCGCTATTGAAAGTGCTGTTATTGTCGTTATTAATGATTTTCTGACTGTTTGCGTTGCTAAATCTCAAAGAGCTGAACGGTTATTACCTGTGAATTGTTGTCTGTTTACATTGGTAATCTGTGCAAGATCTATTGTTTCCTGTTACCTGTGCTTCGTGTTTTCCTGCATATTTGTGAATAAACCTTCATTCTCCATCATCCTGCGTGTTGGACTGTTTGACTCACAGAACGATTTGTAACAGTATATTGTTTGTGAATTAACATTCTAGAACTGAATCAAGTTTTACATCAAATCAAACCAGTGGTAGACTGTCGTTTTGTATGTTTATCCATGTGTTTTTGAAGACAACTCAGAATTGTAAACAAGAAGTGCAATGAACAAAAATTTGTTTGTGACCTTTATACCAAAACTGTTGATCTGGATCAAATTTTAGGTCTAATTCGTCAACGGAAACACTCTCATTCTTGCTCTCGTGGAGACATACGTGTCACACTCTCGTGTGCACACGTATCCATACGTGTGCACACGATAACTCATAAAAGTAACAAGCAAGACTTTTCTAGAAGTGTACGCACAATATGTCATTTTTTATGTTTTCATGATGCGCATGTTTTGTGAAGACCACATGCCTGAAATCTTGTTTGAATCTAATTGAATTTCAATAAATGAAAACGTGTTTCGAAATTGCCAGCTTTTACATCAAATCGTTTAAGAATGCCTATTCACAAGGAGTTTTAATTAGCGTGTCTGAATTCCTTTTTATTTTTGATGAGAGTGCGTCATCTCGGAAATTACAACAGAAATGACTGGCAAGGAATGGAAATATTAATTACTGACAATTATCAGATTCCGAAACCCTCTGCTCTTTTGCGCATGCGCCAGGCGGATATGATTTCATCAAAATAGGGGTGAAATGAAAAATGGAGGAGGGAATGTTTACATTTTACTTACCGTGATCTACCGGAAATGCTCTCATCTAGCTCTTTGCCTGTGACTCCTTTCCGGAGTAAAATCGTCTGAAAGTGCTAGTGTTGGTTTTTTTAAACGACCAGTATACAAAATAGTGAAATGAAATTTCCAGTTAAAATATTTTCGTATGAGATTTAACTATTTTAGAACATTAAGATAAATCTGAAATCTAATTTTTGAAGAAGACGTTTCTTGAAATGCTTCGAGGTAAGTCTGTGTGGAGAAGAATGGATGCAAATAAAGCGCAATTTCTTTTTTGACATAAAAGTAAAAAGTGATATTCTGATTGGATCTTGTATCTCTTTAAAAATTCTATTGTGTTGCCTTACAATAAAGGCTATATACTCAAGTTAATAAAAGCTCAATTGTTGTCAGTTCTGACATTCAAACCCTTACTGAAAGGACGAAAGTTTGGAAGATAGCTCGTAACAACTTCCTTGGGTATACAACGTGCTGAAAATATAAGTTAACCTGCTGACAAAAGAGTAAAACAGATATTCGACGAAAAGTGGCATTCCAAATTATCTATGGAAGAGTTTTTTGTTTTGTTTACTTACATTAAAAACCTTGACTTTATTTGCATAGCTTTCGAACTTCCGCTTTGAAGATTCCATTGACTTAGCATTATTGTTTGGCAACGGATTCCTGAAACCCTCCGCGCTTCTGCGCATGCGCTGGGCGGAGTTATTTTCATCAAAATAGGGGAAAGTGAAGAATGGAAGGGGAAATGTTAATATTTTACTTAGCGTGATCTAACAAAGGACTCCGGAAATGCGCTCGTATGACTCATTGCCTGACAACACTCTCCGGTGTAAAATCGTCCATATATGCTAGTTTTGGAATCCGCTGCTAAACAGTACACCGGAATTACGTAGTCACCGCATTTTAATGTGAGTAAACAAAACAGAAAACTCGTCCAAACGTGAAATATCAAATATCCCTGTTATTCATAATTAGCAGCTTTTCAAATTTAGAATAGACAGCTAAATATAAATTAGCTGTTGGAAACTATCCTAAAGACGTCAACAATCAGCTCTCTTTATAAAACTTATATTTAATAGAAAATACTATACATTACGTATGTGCACGTACTATACGTATATGTGTAGGAGGCTAGCGATTATAAATATTACGTTGCAATATATATTTAACTAGGTCTGTTAGGTAATTTGTAATTAAGTAATTTGTTGATGAATTACTGATTCTTATAGTGACGGCTATCGGGTGGAAAAAGTGAGGTGGGCACAAAAATTTCTAAAAGACCCGAAAATATGGGGGTAGACAATAAAATTTAAAAATTTAGTCAAAAAATTAGCTATTTTTCCAGAACTCTGTTGCTTTTTTATAACTCCTAGTGTTAGGCGACTAAAATGAAAAAAAAATGAAATTGAAAATTAGGGGGCGTCTGCCTCTTGACTCGTTGCCACTGGATTCTTAAACTCTGAATTACTGAAAATTGACACGTATTAGTACGTTTCAAAATTTTTGTGGAATCTGTAATCCATCTCACTGAGATATTATATATATAAAGAAATATATCTAGTAAGCTGAATGATTATGGCTGCTATGTTTTCATTCTGTTTTCAGCATGTTTTATTTCAGCAAACATGCCACTGACCATAAACAGTGTTGCACCATTTTAATGTTGAAATCGAATGCATATATTGCAAGAGGAATAAGAAAGTGAATTTGGCGCTAACAACTTGCAATTAGATGTTACATGACATTTATGTAGACAATGAACAGAACAGTTGCAAGGCCACTAAAAGAACGCTGGTTAAATATCTACTACGATCTGCTTAAGTTGTTAAGGAAAACATGACCATGAAATTATTCAAGATTCAATTGAAATTATATTCCCGGCGAATAAGCTGGTTGCTGAAGGCAGCTAGTATTTAATAGAAAATAAATCACTTAGCGGTTTCAATAAATCTAACTTGAAAAATTTTTTTTTTAAGTTCTTAGTGTGAAAGTACCACTATAAGCTTGATTATATTTCAGTTAACTCTTGAATAACTAACCGAGAAATCATTCGCTAAATTGCTAAATAAGAAAATCGATTTTATTTCTGAAATTTAGAAACTTCTCTTTGATACCATCATTCGTATTTATGGAGAATTATTGTTCGCAATAATTTATTTCAAAATTTTTTTAAGACGAATGTCAGCAATTCGCAGTGTATAAAGAGGAGAGAGATTTATTTTATTTCATTACAGTAAAAAATTGCTTGCACCAAAAAGTACATCCAAATGTGGATAGAGTTTCTAGTGGAAATTGATCCTAAATGAAAATCAGTGACTCGGAATCTTACAAAAGACAGATTTCATTTCAATGCTGTAAAAAACTGCTGGTACCAAAAAGTACTTCAAAACGTGGAAATAACTTTGATGAAAATTGACTCTTGGTGAATGGCGGTGATTCGAAATCTTATAGAGTAGTAACTGAACATTATTGCTGTAAAAAAGTGTTCACATGGAAAACCTTCAAATGAG
>BGPR01035280.1:0-16051 GCA_013235015.1 Araneus ventricosus | reverse complement strand
TTTAGCAGTATAAATAAATTTTAATATTTACATTAGAAAACAAAGGAAATAATCCTTCATATTTCATATACTTTTAATGAAATTGATAAAAGCTACAAGATATTTTGTAGGAATTTAACTAGCTACTTTCTCTAGGCAGAGGCAGTCACAGATGCTCAGTTCAGCTAATTCACTGTTTAGACTATTAATCAATCGAGCCTGATACCGTTTGATAAAAACTACTTATATATCACTTTAAGCATTATAATAGCATTAAAACAATGGATATATTATAATTATCTTTTTAACATGGGACCGTTTCTCTCCATAGGTTATCAGAATTTGATTACCGCCAGAGAACCACAGAAAAGCCGAAGATCCTCTATATCTCGAACTACTTCATTGTTTAAAAAACATAGCTAATGTCTATGTTAGAGATAAAAGGTAACAACAAAGTTACAAAAAAAATTAAAATGTGGGAAGTTCAGACCACATAAAGTCCTCGACTTACATCAGGCAGTTGTTTAAAAAGATGGCCTCCCCTTTTTTTGTTCTACGCTGTAATAGATCCAGTGCAAATTTCTAACCATTAGATTGGGCATATACTTCAGTTCAAAAAATAATTTAAATGCGAATAAATTGACATTTTATGCTATTTGTGTCAATAATATGCTACTGTAAAATTACAATTTCAAATTTTTACAGTCACGTTTAGCGTAAAATACTCCTTGACATACTTATACATGATAAAAACAAGTCACTCTCCACGCGACTAGCATCAAACTGTACGTTTGATTTATTCATTTATTAATCAACGCATCAACATGCCTCGATAGCGCTACTAGATTCTTTTCATTGCTATATCTTGAATTCATGCAGAAATTCAGATGGTCTGCTCTTAATTTATGTAGAAAACTTTTATCTGTGGTAACGGCCTTTCCAACACGTATTATTGACTAAATACTAATTATTTGACTAAAAAGAGAGGATTGAGGAATTCAGGAGTGCATATCCTCAGCAGGACTCTCAGGCTGACTGTCTCTCTGTGTGCTGCAGTGTTAATGTTTTAACCTCCGAGTTTGTAATGTTAATTCTAGTTGATTCTTTCCATCACAAATATTTATTTACTGTATGAGGTTACCTTAGTTAGTAACTACACTAATTTTGTATCTAACAAGGGATTAGAGGAGTTCAGAGATGCAGACTCCTCAGCTGAACTTGGTGCTCTCACGCAGTGTGTCTGTTTTTTTTAACCTCGAGTTTTTAATTAAGTGCTAGAATTCTGTATAGAAATTTATACAAGAAGAGTATTTCAGACCTAATGATTCCCTGTTTCAGCCGCAGCAATGAACATGCAAAGAACTACGTTGCGGGCATCCTTTGAGAATCCTTCCCTCTGTATATTTATAGACAGCGGTTATACTAAAATGAAGTTTTCGAGTCTATAGGATTTTTCTGCCCCTGTTATGGCGCGGTTACAACCCATCAAATAACATGTGTGATTAAATAACATGGTTTTCATTTTTTTTTATGAAAAGCAAACCCGTTTGTGACAATTTCTTTTATTAATATTGATGTTTTTACTAAAGTCAATCCATTGACCAATGTTTATCTGTTCAAAGACTCTTTCGATAATTACGCTACAACCAACACCCTCGAGAATCTGTTGCGTTGATTAGCCTAGATGAAGTGAAAATTCAGCTTCACATGGTAGTTTTATCTAATCGAACCTTACCTAATCTGTTTTATTAATTCTATTGTATTAGTGATTTAAAAAGCAGTTATAACCGGTACAAAAATAACGAAACAAAAGACTCCGGTTTTCGACTTGAAACCAGTGATTTCCCATTCCTATACTCTTTTTTATCATGCCAAGTTGGATATATAACGTAATTCAGTACTGAATCGATAGTTTACCTTAGAAATATTGGTGATTTTCAAGTCGATTTGATCATCTAGTAATTCGTTGTAGGATGTTTCAATAGACACAATTTGAAACTGCAGGTTCCACTTTCATTTGATGCTTTTCAAAATCCTGGAGGGTTAAAAATATAGCTGAGGCATTTTGAATGAGTGTTCAAATAGATTGCGCAATAACTCAACAGATTCAAAGGTTTGATTGCTGTATTCACGCTGAAGCTATTCAGTTTTCCTGCGGATACTCTAAAGCCTTTTGCTTTCTGAGCGGCGCCAGAACTAATGGAAAATGAAATTTTACAGCAATTATAACTATTTTGCTCTTTTTTGTTTACCTATTCTGTCATATTTCTGCCACACTTTGTTTGAGAATGATATCTAAAAATTGCCCTAGCATTAAATAAACAATAATGTTTGTAATATTGAGCCCATTATTTTACATTATCGAATTAACTATATAAAGTTATGTTTATAATTTTGAGTTGAAATAGTAGATAATTCTTTTTAATTATTACGTTAATATTTTCATTATTTCATTTTCAGACTCTATGAAATTTTTTTTCTAGTTATTAATAGGATAAATTTTTAGTGGTACGCCTCGATGATGGCATCTGGTGCAGGCACCATGTCCGCGCGCCTTGTTCGGGACCATCAAGTGCGAGCCACCCGTGATACGCTCCGTAATCGGACATCTAAAGGGCGAGTGCACCGGTGGTACGCCGCCTATAGCGCTCGTGGTGCAGACCCGTGATACCCTTCCGCCAATGCGGACATCTAAAAACGAAGTGCAGCCACCGGTGGTACGCGCTGCTATGGGATCCTGGGGCGAGTCACCGGCTGGTACGCCGCCTGAATGGGACAGTCTAGTGCGAGTCGTCTGGTGGTACGCGCTGCCCCGTGGGACATCTAAGGGACGAATCCCTGTGGTACGCCGCCCTAATGCGGACATCTGAAGTGCAGTCTCCGAGTGGTACGCGCCACGCTGGTAGGGACATCTAAGTGAAAAGCTCGCGTGAGTACGCGCCGCCCGATGGACATCTAAGTGCGAGAGCCACCGGTAATTACGCGCTCAACGTACCACCTGTTGACCGTTAACCTGTATAAATAGCTAGGAAATCAATGGCTTGATTTGGTTTTCCAGGTAGCGATGCTTTGCTGTATACTTGCCAGGTATATTGGAGGTAACGCATCGGTAAGATATTTGGACGCAGCCTCGATTCGATCGTTGACCAATGGGTCGGCGACATTTATGAATCTAGATCAGGCGCACGAAATTTCACATCCACTCGTTTTTGAGTAATTGTGTTTCCATCATAAATGCGGCTCGAATACAGTTCCCACGAAGATTTTATTTAAAATTTGTCACTATTTCCAATTTCACCAAAGAATCACAGAGTTAAATTTCTACTGCTAGCCGTGTTTTAGAGTTTCATATAGCGCTGTATCCAGAGCCTAGCCGAGACAGACAGATAATCATTCACATTAAGCCTTGAGGTTCAATGTTTTGGCGATTACGGTGCCTTTCTTTCTTTCTTTGTGCTGATTGCAAATAAAAAAAAGAAATATCATTCTAGTCACTTATAATAATAATAAACGAGGATATAGATTTGATAGCTACGAGACAGGCAAGAATTTCGTTTCTATCGGCAGTTTTTTTTAAGTGATAAGGAATGTGCACCAAAATTCGAACAAAATTTCTAATATCCCTAGTTAACGATATATTTAATAAGAATGAGCGTGATTAAAGATAATCGGATGATTCAATTGTGAACTGAGAGTAATGTTGGAATTTTTGGAAGGAAGCTCTCAAAGTGCACATACAATACCATCAAGAACAGACTTTCTATATATAAAGTTTTCAAAAGAAAAAATCACTGGTGTCCAGAAATTCAGCACCATTTCAGTAAAATGCGAGTAGATTGCACTTATACGAAAGGCTATGGTTCAGATCATGTTGAAGAATCGTGAGAATTGCAACTCAATCGTATCATGCACATTTTACACTGAACTGAGTATTGATTAAAGACGAAGAGATCTTGCCACCCCCATTTTCTTGGGAAGCTGATAATGATTTGAAACTTTCAGTTAATGGTTTGTTTATGCTATACACATTGCTTAGCATGCATTTTCATAAAAGCGGCATGGGATATTCAGAAGAATCTTAGTTCTTTAAAAATCAAATTTTCCAGCATGCTTTTTGTGCAGATTGAAGCTTCCATACAAATTACGAACTCACAAAACACTATGTAAATATATTTACGAGTATTGCATAGAATTTGAAGTAAATATTTTGAATATTAGATATAAGCACAGTTGAACTTTTAAATAATTTTACGCCGCAGCATGTGCCAGGCCGTAGGTTGTAATCTCTTTATCAACAGAAATATATAAGCATTGTATATAAAATTTCAGATAGATATCTAATTCGAGAAATATATCGTATATATGGTGTCGTTATTTTTCCTTAAGAGTTTAGAAATGTAGTCTTGACAATTATATTTTTTAAACTTGATTAGATGATTATAGCAGCTAAAGTGCAATTTAATAATGTATTTAAATTTACTGCGCTTTCAGGCATATTAAACTTTCCTAAATTCAATTACTGTTCGAAGATTTCAAGTTTCGAAAGTATCTATTCATGAAGCCACTCCTCACTTAGTTTCTCTCAGGGAAATTTAAATTCACCTCAATATATGCGACATCTTTCCTGCGAATTTTAAGAGGTTCGCTGTCAGTTTTTATTGTGTTGTAACTCTATATCGGCTTTTGGTGATGAAGAAAATTCGCTATCGTCACTGAAATGCTTAAATAGGTATTGAGTAAAAATCGCATTTCTCCTAATGATTACTGACGCTGAATTTCATCATACATCACATAACATATCAGTTTTATAATTTGAAGAACTCTAGATTATAAACAAACATGAGGAAATTTAGGTTTTTTTGAAAAGTAACGTTTTGGAATACCAAAGGACATATTTTTACGAAAATACATGGCTAGCAATGATAGAACAAACAAACCGAATGAAGTTTCAAAGGTAATTATCGGCACAGCGTGAGACTCGATGACCGACATCCTTTTGTCCAATACTGGAATTTCAGTTCCGGTCCCTAAATGTCACCTCTCGTCCTAGCGTCAGTAGAAACAAATTTAATGCTCTGACTTAATGTACAACACAATTTCCACAACTGAGTTTCGAACCATGTTTCAAGGTGTTATTGCAATTTCTCGCATTTTGCAGGAGCGAGTGCTAATTTTTCCACACTTTTCATTTATATTGAAAAAATGTTTTCATTGATGCTGATGATTATGCTTGATTTATGGAGCAAAGCATTATTGAAACGTGCATGATAAGAGACGCATTATTATTGTCGTGTATACAAAAGATGCGTGGCAAGAATTTGACGAAAATCAATCAAAAGTCATTGTTTCTAGCTTACGAAATAAAAAAGCGCTTCTTCCAACTAATTGGTAAGGCAGTGAAGAACTTCTCGAATAAGATTAAGTGTTAAAGTTCTTAATCGAGTGTACATCAAATTAGCATTAAAACAAATGGAAGGATATTCAACCTGTTCTTTCTGCAAACATTTGTCGTGTCTATCGCCCAGGCTGAGGTGAAATATTTTTTACTCCTGGGACAGCAGACGGAAAGAGCATGTTTGCTATGATAGATTAAACTGTTATTAATCAGACAGCTTGCCGAATCCCCGCTCACTGTTATCTACGGTTTTTATGTTTCGATACATACTCTTTTGTAATATGTGAACCTTGCAGGAATTCTGCCAGGGAGGTTAGGCATTGTAGTCGACGCTGTGAAAGTGGACTCATCACTGATTAATTCAACACAAGCTGTGTCCCACAGAGCAATATTCATTCCCCTCTCCCCCCCTCCTGATCAGAGGTGTCGGTAAAAAAAGTTTTGTAGTGAAATAAATTTATTATGGTGGCACATGAAATTAAGTGACGAGATGAAATAATTATGACGGTATAAATGTAGCATATGGCATTGGCAGTTTATAAGATGTGAGAGTGAATTCTACAAATCCGCGGAATATGTTTGTTTCACGCCTAAGTTCTTTTTTATAATGGCGTCAAGTTCATGCTTTTTTAGAGTTCATGAGGGTGTATTCTGTTTTGCCACCAGTTGGTTGGAGACGTCACTTATTCGTTGTTGAAGGCGGATTCCAAAGCAAGTTCTCTGAACAAGAGATGATCTAAAACAAAGGCCGCGTTGGCATTTGTGGTGGCAGTTTGGAGTTTTAGGACCAAGGGGTTTGTAGCGATTCAAGAACCCATTCAAGATAAAGATTTACCATCGTCATTGGACTATTGTTGTACTTGAATCTATCAGGCATGCCATCCTCTCTAATGGTGGTGTCTGTGTAGTTTGAGAGTATTCGGTATATGTCTCATCTTTTGTGAGCCATTGCTCGCTTTATCATTATCTCTTTTGCAGCCTGTTTTAAATTGAGTTAGTCCTCATCTTTTGGCTTTTTTTATCAGTTCCTCATCTTTTGTAGGCCTGTTTATCAGAGGTATCCTCTCTTTTTCGACCTGTTTTATTTTATCAGGTGATCCTCCATCTTTTTGGCCAATGATTTTTTATCGTCCTAATCTTTTTCGACCATGTTTATCAGTAGTTATCTTTTTTGATGGCTTTTTTTATCTCAGTTATCCTCTGTCATCTTTTGTTGTGTCGATGTCTTTAATCATGAGCATGTTACGTGCAATCTTTTTCGACATGTTTTATCCAGTGCACATCTATATTCGACAACCACACGTATATGTCTCACTTGATCATGTTTATCCTCCCATCTTTGTGAGCCATATTCAAAAGTCCACGAATCATCCAGTCATCATGTAAAGTATTTGAAACGTTAAAAGCAATGCTAAACTACCTGAAATACAGCTATTTGCAAAACCTTGAACTGACACTCTTTCATTAAAAATGACATGACCTAAACTACGTCAAGATGCTGCTTTAGGTCGATATCTTTTTCCCATTAAAACTTAAATGAAATTATGATTTATTTATCATATTTACCTTGACTACTCAAGCAGCCCAGTGTGGCATTCTATTCTAGACCTGAATTCCAGCTCTCGCAAATTTGTAGCTATGTGTCTTTACGCTGAAGGAATTAGAGGAAAGTGGATCACCACTCTACCAGTCAACGCATTTGCCAGTCGGGACTATCATTCTGCTTATACTCAGGGCTAGTCATTGATTCGATAAATCAGGATTCGATGAGTATATATAGAGACAGGTTTATTCGAAGCCTCACATTTTCATCGACTGTATCCAGTCTCATTGAAGATCCATAAATTATATCTCGGCTCAAAAAATGTGGCAACTTATTCGACAGAAATGACTATTAATTGAACATTAATATATTTTATTTAACCTAATTTGATTGTGTATCTGAAGTAACTATATGCGTTAACGAGTTGTACGATTTCAATCAGATTATTCCTATGCGAAGATGAGGGTGGAACATATATGACGTCATTTACCAATTGAAGTTCCATTATTGTAGATTGATAGTTTCCACCACTGATCACATTGTGCGGTCTTGAGAGATTAGAATGAACAACGTCAGCTCACTAACTGTTTGCTTTTTCCCAAGAATATGCAACATGCCCATTGGCTTTTTGCTGTGTTCAAACTTAAAACGCAGGTATTGTGCACATGATAATAAGTAGTGCCATCTAACATTTTTCTTGGAAAGATTAGATATGTCAATCAGCCTTTCTCTAACTGTTTACTTTCTCCCCAGACATCGTGGCATAACGACATTAAGTCTGTTTATCTGCCTTCCGAAAGCTTAAATATATGCATATCCTCTGGAAATTGTAGTATTTCATCAGCCGTATCGTCAATGGATGGTTTTAAACTTAGGCGTGTACTACTGAAGATACAAATAGCTTTGATATTTAGAAACAGACTTGCAGTTGTTTCTCTCAAATATTTCCAAAGGAATATGTTCGATAATTTGATAAATATTTTATCAGCCTATTGCCATTATGAGCAGAAAGAATGAGATTACTAAGAATCTTCGATATTCAAAAGCTCTAGCAATCAATCTGACTAAGTCCTGTATGTCAAATTTCTTTCTAAACGTATTCAGTTGCAGCCAATTTGAAAAAGAAAGATGGCTTTATAAACCAGGCACATTGTACAACGGAGAGATAGCAGAGCTTTGTAGACTTCACAAATATCACGCGATATGAAACAGAAATATAAATCCTTCTGACAGAGACACATACATACTTTCTAATATTTCTACAGCTGAAATCCGATTTATGTCATTATAACTAAAGAACTTCACAACTATCATTAGTTTTAACCTTGAGTATTGTTTAACAGAATTAAAGAATAAATCATACATAAAATTCATTATGTCAGGGTAAACAGTATAATATAATCTTTCTTTTTCACACAAATACATGAGAAGTTGGAAGAGGGCATCTTAATTTTTAAATTAATATTTTGCATTATATCTAGTAGGGCATTTGTGGAAATGAAATATTTGGAGAATTTATTTAAGTATTTGGATATTTCTTGATTAAATATCAAAACTATCGGGGTCCATTGAGTACGTCAGGTAGTCTTGATTGGGTATGTGTGCGTATTGAATCCTTCAGATCCTCATCCCTGGCATGTAGTGCACTTTAGGAATGAGGGATAGGTACCGATGTAGGTTGGCTATGACTCATTTCCAGATTCAGTTAAAATCCAAGAATGACCTCTTTTTTTTGGCTTTCAAATGTATTTAAGAATTATATAATCTAGTCCAGCAGCGGGCAAAGCATACACGCAAGATTTGAGAATATCATTGCATCCATATTCATATAATTGCAGCCGCAGTTTGCATCAGGCATTCTACTAGAATGCTACAGACAATGTATCAGAGGCATGGTTATATTTCACACTTTCTTAGGCAATTCTATAGAATCAAGAAATCAAATGCAAGAAGTAGAATCGATGAATTTGAGTTATATAAAATAAACTTACATTTTCTTCAAATTATTGCTTCTCGTATGCAAATGATGGAGTTCAGATTCTGTTTTTTTCTTTATTATAGAAAGCATAAACTTTGATGCAAACTCTTTCTATTTGCTAGTTAATTTTGAATACCGTTTTAATATGCCTCTGTTATTATTTTCTAAAATACTTGTTATATTTGCGGAATACGCAATATTAACATGTTTTCATGGACTTTTACCCTAACTGGCTTGTCATTCTAAAAGGCCTAGTGCTATTATATCAGTACCAAGAGAAAGTATATCAGTCTCATATTTCATGACCTTTGCCAGAACTCCATTCTAGCTCAATGCTACTAGAATTCTATAGAATGCGGCATTTCACACACTTCTGTAGCATATACTATATATTACCTTGCTATGTCAAGGGCCAGTACAGAATGGGTGAGTGGTTTTCATCTGGCAATATTATTTTAGCATTGAGAGGATATTATATCAAGTGTTTCAAATCTTAGTCACGTTTTTTTTCTTTTGGTTTAAAGAAGACAGATTATTTCATTTCATCAAGAATCAAAATCCTTATTTACATAGATACTTTCAGGCTTCTAGAACTATCAGTTATAAAGTATATACGCTTATTTTACTATATATTTTGAATGTATTTGTTACATATATAACTCTATTGAAAAATTCTGGTCGTGAATGGTTTTTGCATCGCTAGTAATAACTTGGTAGGCGGAAGGAAAATATTAGTGATTTTAATCCTTTTCCGTTTTTTTTGGTTTAAAGAGAAATTAATTATTTCATTTCATCAAAATCAATCATAGTTTTACAAAATCACTGTTTCAAGCTATACTAGACACTTATCAATTCTATAAAATACACTTGGCCTTGCTCTATATTTAGATGATTTAATCATTGTTATATAGCCTCATATTGACTGTGACATCAGTGAGGTACATAGTTTTTTACATCATGCTATTATTTTAGCAGGTAAATAAGATTTATATCTAACTTAGATCCATACTTCCACACGTATTTTTTTCTTTGGTTTAAAGAAGAATGGGTATTTCATTTCATCAAAATCAATCATAGTTTTACAAATCACTTTTCAAAGACTACCTAAGAACTTATCAGTGAATATGAAATATTTGGCTATATATTTTAGATAGGCTAAAATATTTTAACTGATCTATACTCTATTGACAGGATCAGTATAAATGGTTTTGCATCAGACTAGGCAATATTGTTTTAGAGGTAAAAAGTTTATATCTAGCGATGTAGATCTATCTTATCACATTGCATGTACTATATACATGTTTGTTTTACCAAATGACAACTTTTATTTATATTTATCTGTATTATTTAACCTAGTATTAGCAAAGATTTATAAGAAGAATGCATGATGTCGCAGAGCCAACGATATAAATATCATATTTGTTCACACCTATTATATCCTCCTTGCAAAACCTCAAACACTTCTGGAAGGTTAAACGGTTAATGGTTCAATTCAATGCTTAATTAAATTTTTTGATTAGAAACAAAAAAGAAAAACGTTTATTGATACTGAGCGTATCATTACAATTAAAGTGATACAATATGTGTTTTATGAAATAGAAATTTTTTTTCAATTATTGGAGTTGAAGCATTTCTTCATGATATCGCTCATAAATTCTTTTTTTTTATTTTAAAGTACGCTATTACAAACCTGGCTAAGATACATTGAAATAAAGATGGATAATTGAGCTAGTAACCCTCTTTTCCTCTTATCCTCAAAACTTTACTTTGGTTTTACTATGCGGTATCTTATCTTTCCAAAAACATCAAATATAAACTCTTCTTTTCGTCTTGTTAAAATATTTTCAATTTAACCTTTCATATAAACTTTATATATCCTTGATTTTCGAGGAAAACGTGTTGAATTAATAATAATTAGTTGTTGATTATCGTACATTGATTTGAATTAGACGTTCCATGAAACGTTTATCTGTTTTGAAGAGAGGAGATATGAAGCATTGGATTTGCAACGTTTAGTGTTTCCTCTCCTAAGAGTTAAAGAGTGGAGTCTTTAGAATGGCAGAAGTTCTTGAGCGGTTGTAGCCGTTGAGAAATGAAGCACTGTCTATTGCAGATTCTCATGGTATGTTGATCTCATGGGAATTGTCTAGATGTAATTTATCAATCTTTGAGATGAAGAGGATAAGCATTAGTTTGGTAATTTGAGGTATTTTCTCTTCCAAGAATTTTTTTTTTCTTTAAAATAGCCCAGGAGGTTAGGAAGCGGTTGGCCGTTGAAAATAGTAGCACTTGTCTGGATTTATTTACTAATGCAGTGGATATTGCTTGAAGACCGTTTCTTTTGACAAGATCATCAACAAAACAGAACATACCCAAGTAATGCCTCATAATATAATGTAGCATTTATAATAAATACTATTGTAACCTTCAAGTTCCTTACATAGAATTATTGTGTACTTACCAAAAGTAATAAAAATCAGGCCAGTTGTAGGAATCAGGTTAGTTCAGTTACTAACATTCCATTTCCAAAACCACGAGGTTGTTAGTAGCCCTCATGATTTTGAATCAAGATCAATAAGATGACGGGACATGAACTGTACACCCCGTCTTCAAACTTCCTCACCACTACCAGCAGGGACATTTGACCCAGGCATATTTAAGTGCTTCCGGCCCCATACATGACAGATCATCAGTTGAGATGGTTTCTAGCAGCCACCTCAGCACCAAAGAAAGCCGAAGTCATACCCACTAGAATTCACAGCATCTGCCGATCAGGACGCTCTATGCGTGTTCAAGACATCATAGATAAGTATAAGTGAAGTTGTCTTTCAAAATAGAGATAGAAGTGTGAGAGATAGAGAGGAAACACGTGTAGGCCAACGTGTCAAAGGCCATGAAACTTTAAAGTATATGAAAAGTATTGTGTGGTTCTTTGGTTTGAATTTTGGTTCTCATTGGCTTTGAGGTGTTTGAAAGTTTCTGTCCATTGTGACTGTCAATTTGGGCTACCGCCTCAATCTTACCTTTGGCCAATGATAATTGTTCACAATTTTTAACCTTCCAGCGTGTGCGCTTACGCAAATTTTACGACATATCGTGCATCGTATTATATATATGTACATATATATATACAGTCGGACCTCTGTTTTGAGAATTTCTCTATTTTGCGAACTTTTTCTTGGAACCAAGAACATTTTGCGAATTTCTTCGTAAAATAACCTCCAAATAGAGAAGTGCATTCTCTATTTAACGAACTTTTTCTTGTGATCCAATACTTTTTTTCTCCCTATTTCTCAAAATATTTCTGAGCATTTCAAACTTATTCTTTCTTTTAACACATTTTATGTTTATCAATGACCTTGAAGCTGGGAAATGTCAAAGCGAAAGTGTTTGAGCATCAAAGAAAAAAATTTAATTCTTCATGAGGTGGATAAAGGCGTGAAAAAAAGAATATTGCTTTAAAATTTGATATTCCTCCAAACAGCTTATCAACCATAATAAAAAAATTCGTGATAAGATACAAAATTATGATTCATCGAATTCTTGTTCAAAACGTTTAAAAGCATGTGTCTATGAAGATGTGGATGAGACAATTTGGAAGTGGACAGTGTGAAAAATAAAAACAATACAGCAATGAATTGCGATGAAGATGGAAATGATCATATGATGCAGAAATCAACAAACCTTCGTATGATGAAATGCTAAAATTCATTAATTTTAATATAAAATTATTTTTTAATTGAAAATACAGTGTATTCCCAGACAATGGTTTATTTTATTCTTGTTTTCCTTGCAGAATTCTTTTTGATGGGTAAAATATATAAAACAAATACATATTAATTTACAAAATAAAGGTGGGATCAATTACTTTTTTTAATAATATTTAGTGTTTATGAATTTAAAATCTGTTTTGAGTAGTTTAAAGTAATTTAAAATTAAATCTCTATTTAACGAATTTTCCATATAACGAACTTTTTTTCGGGATTTAGCAACTTCGTTAAATAGAGGTCCGACTGTATATCGTGTTATTTTACAAAAATAAATGCAACTTTTATTTATTTTATCTGTATTTATTAGCCTAATACTAAACAAAGATTTTATAATTAAAATTGCACTTAAATGTATAAAATAACGATATAAATATGTAATAGGATGCACAATTGAAGTATCTTTTGCAAACGCGCGCCCGCTGGAAGGTTAAACGCGCTACGAAACTGATCGTGCAGCTAAAGCAAGAAATAATTATTTGCAATTTTTATAATAGAAAATGAAAATAAATTGTAAAAGAATAAAAGGGCATTTCACCAAGTTTAACTACCCATCCGATCCTTGTAGCACCCCCAATTTACTTAAATATATCTCGTTTCAGTCCGCTATTTAATTAACTCGGTGTTAAGTGATCTCACACTTTCACTAATTTAGATAAAAACGTCGAATTTTCTAGGGTGGGGCTTGCGAAGTGTCAAATAAAACGCTGAAGATACTGATGGGAATCAAATTTAGGAAAATCACTGTCAACGTATCTCTTTCGGGGACCAAAATAGTATACTAAAAGCTTTTATGATAATGGAAATCTAGTTTACAAAATAGGAATTTTGGACATCATGCTTGCACTTTAACTTGCATTAATCTTTCCAACAGCAGAACACGTGTTCTTAAAATAACGAAAATTATATTACATTTCATGAGTTACTGTATTTAATTTTCTGAATTGAAATATCCGAAATCTATCATAAACCGATGGGAATAGTTTTGTAGTACCTTAGTTAGGGTTAATTGCAGGCGAACCCATTTCTGAAAAGAAGGGAAAGAGAGAAATCTTCGTAGGTTTAATGAGATTAAACCCTCCATTTATTTAAATCTTTTTTTTAAAAAAAATCAATCTAGCATTTATATGTCAGATAATATTCGTTATATTATTAATGTCTCGATAATTATTATCTCAACTTTCATCCTCCACATGCACTTTTTCTTTTTCCCTTTCTTTTTAAACTAACGGAAAGAAATATGTTATTAAATAGGCAAAGTGGGCAACCGCTTGGGACCCCGACACTTTGGTGTGGGGGGGGGGGGGGGGCTCGGGGTTTTTTTTTTTTTTTGCGGTACTTTCAAAGTAATTTAATTTTCTTTTATTTCATTTTAAAAGGCCGTTCATTCTTATTTAATTAAAATAAAGCATACTTTAAATTTTGGAACATTGTCCTAACATTATTCCTAATTAATTATCTTTTGCAAGTTTTATAATTCTAAAAAAAATTTTGCTTTATAGTCTAAAAAATTTTCGATCCTATAATTAAACTATATTTAAATTGTGTTAAAAAAGTTTTGTGATTTTTTAACTATTTTGAATAGATTTTTCTTTCTGAATCTTAATTTTTAATAATATTTTATACGACATATATTGAAACCAACTTTCTTCAACGTGTTCCGCAATTAAAGTTTTTACCATTTCAGTTTGAAAAAATTTGCTGCTTACAAAACTGAGTATATAGATGTTAAATAAAAATCAATACAAAAATATCCGATTTTGAAATTTAGGGGTGGAAAAGGGAGGGGCGATACTTGCTTAGCCTAAGGTCCTCTAGAAAGTTTAATCCGGCCCCTTTAACATACCATATACAAAAGACTAACGAAAGATAGGTAAGGGCCGTATTAACTAAACTTGATTGATCCAGGATTAAATCTCGAATCAGCAAATCCGAGAATCAATGCTAACACTGGATCAAAGTCCTTCGGTATTCTCCATCTACGGATTACGTGATCCATGGCTTAACTGGAAGAAAAATGTAAGCCACGTTTTGATTGGACAATGAACGAACTTCGCTGAAGTTTATCGTTCTGCTTCAATCAACGGATGGCAGAGACATAATATAAACATTATCTCGTGTGTTTTTATCAACTAACGCCGTATTTTGATTCTGTCGTTGTATTCTTGTTGTTGCAATAATTATGGATCGTAAAAGGGAGAATTTTACAGAAATTAAGGCAGAGGCTTTTCTTCTCTCCTTAGATAAATTCAAATCGGTAATTGAAAATAAAAAAACAAATGCAACAACTAATAAAGACAAGGCAAGCGCCTGGTCGGAATTAACTGCCATGTTCAACAGTTTTCCTGGAGTTGCAAAAAGAAATGCGAAGCAATTGATTATGTACTATAAAATCTGAAAAGGAAGGACAAGAAAAATCAATCCAATAGGAGATTTCAGATTTTCAAGACTGGATTCGCCTGTATCTTTATTTAACCTTCCAGGAGAGCGTATGCAAGAAATACTTATATTGTGCATCGTATTAGATATTTATATCGTTCTTTTATAAATTTAAGTGCAAATTTTATTTATAAAATCTTTGTTTACTATTAAGCTAATAAATACAGATAACATAAATAAAAGTTTCATTTATTTTTGTAGAACAACACGAAATATAATTGTAATAAGATGCACGACATGTCGTAAAATTTGTGCAGGCGCGTCCGCTGGAAGGTTAAACGATAACGCGATAGAAAGGCTACGTTGTTCATAAAGTCCAAATCATTCGCTCTATCTGGATGCACAGATCTTTTCCTTCTTCCGATTATTTCTAAAGTTTCTAAACTTTCAATATCGTCTAAATGCGACAATCCATCGTTTGCCATGTTTGTTTTGATAGAAGGTAGAAGAGAAATGCGCATGCGTAAAACGAAAATCCGCGGATTATCACTGTTAATCCTCCGATTTCTGAAAATCAAAAACAGGGTGCTAAAATAGCCGGTAATCTCGGAATTTTCGTTGGAGAATAGGGATTCTCAAATTATCAAGGGATTAACACTGATTCGAGGTTTAATCCGAGTGTTAAAGAGTTGGTGAATAAGGGCCTATATGATCTTCAATAAATTTCAGACAGGCGAAATCAGTAGCGAACATAGTATCTTCCCAGTTCTACATCACATTATACAAAACTTGAATTTTTCGCGTGCATTTGATAATTGTCCAAAAAAACTCAGGGAGAAAACATTTTTTTCTACCCCCCTCCTATGGTTCTGTTTTCCTTATATTGAGTCGCGTATCATTGTATATAGATGGGACATGTTGCCATTACAACATTTGATGGATCAGCCCTGCCAAACTGAGGGGAGGCGAGCCCTGACAAATTCAACTTCCCATCCGATGTCACATTACGC
>BGPR01035279.1:4983-16052 GCA_013235015.1 Araneus ventricosus | reverse complement strand
CGCCACTTCGTTCGGGTTACGTATTTAACTAACGTAATAATGTTTTATCGCGCCATCGATGGTGCTGGAAAATAGCATCTCAGGAAAATAATATGATTTTTTTTGTATATCAGTCGTCATCAATTTTGAGCACGGTGGTGTCGCCTTAACCGCCGTCTCATCACTCCTTTGCTTTAAATGGCATAAACGCATGTGTTTTTGTCACCATGTCAGTGGTGTACCGGAGAAAATAACTCAGGTAATATGTTTTGTATATCCCAGTCGTCATCAGTGCGAAACAATGGTATCTTATTTATACACGCCATCTCATCACTTTATTTTGCTTCAAAATGGCATGTATGCTAATGTTTGTCAACATGCAGTGGTGTACCGAGAAAAAGTGGCTGGAAAATAGATAGCTTTTTTTTTATCAATCTCATCATCAATTGCGGCCCGTAATGGTGTCTTATTTATACATACGTATCGATATATATTTTTTTGCTTCAAAATGGCATTAAAGCAGACAATAAAATGGCATAAATGCGCCCAGCCAGGCTCCAGCTGGCGCCCTAAAATGGCGCACTGGCATCTATGCCACACATTCCTCCCTGTCCTTCATACTGATGTTGATCTCCTGAATTTTGGGAAGAGCCAGGCGTACTTCTTCGTAATATCTTAATTTAGCATTCTTCACTTCAAAATATTTCTTCCCTTATTCATTGTTCTGCTTGAAACCACTGTCTTAAGGACGTATTCAGATCATTCAACAGAGTTTTCCACAATGTGATACTTTCAACAATGTAAAATTTTTCTTCCTTTATCGAACGTTATTACAAAACAATATTTGGAATGAGGAAGAATTTCCTTTTAGCAGCGGCCTAATATATCTAGTGGACTAAAGTTTTTAAAAATCTTTCTCATTTTGTTGCAAAAAGGATTCATTCAATCTTATTATGACCCAAGATTTTTTTAAACTTCAGTCTCATTCATCCATTACTTCAATTTCAATACTAAAATTCGTTAAATTTTTTTAAAATTCTGTTTATAAATTTAATCAATATGAAACTTCAATACAAGAAAATATTGTTTTTTTTTTCATTTTTTCTGTCCTCGTTTTTTTATACCTAAATGATGACCTTGAAAAGGAAAATGATATTTTACTAGCCGCACTTTGAATTATTACTTTAAGAGTCAAGATGAAACAATTTTAAAATCCTTAAAAGCAATCCTAGAACCCCCCCCCCGGGGGGGCGCCGAGTTTCTTGAAAATATTCGTTTCAATACATAGAGGCACGCGGCGTCCAAAGTTTTGGGAATTTTGTTGCATCAAAAGAAAAAAAAGTAAATTGTAATAGTAATAAGTAAAAAGTAATAGTAATTGAGACAAAAGAACCCAGAACAGTGATAATTTTAGTTCTATTATTTCGTCGCTTATTATTAAACATCACTTATCTTTGTTAACATCTGCTAGGAGCATGAGACCGCACGCAGGGCCGGCCGGAGGGCGGTGCAAACGGTGCGACCGCACTAGGCCCCGCGTTTTCTAAAGGCCCGGCGCAGCTGACTGATTTTGCAAATTAAATGTGCATCGGGATTCATATCTTCTTTTAATACTACAAAGGGAATAGTGGAAGAGTTAGTTAAAAGTAACACCTGAATTAAAAATAAAAGAACTTGGTGAGAAAAATATAAACAGTTTATTATTATTATTATTATTTTAAGGAATTGATTAGCTATTTCATCTGTCAAAGAATATTTTCAAATTGTATTTTCTAGTCATAATCTATAGTGACATTTTTTCTTTTAAGAAGAGATTGGAAATTTATCACGAATATGGAACATCATAGGAATTTTTATGTTATTAGGATGATATTCATTAACTGTCTGAAAACATAGAGATTTAAATTCGACTTTGCAAGACAAAATGAATCGCATTGATTTATTTAGTGAAATTAAAATTTGTCGTTAAGTTTTGCATAACAGGGACACAATGTTACAATATTTATTTGTAAATTAATTTATATGAACTGCATTCAAATTGTGTGACTGTTCTGAAACATATATTGGCCTTATCAATGACCGTCGTATCTGCAGAAAAATTTTCTCATGATTCAAAATAATGATATTTTTGCTATTATTTTGAATTATTTTTATAAATTAACATTTTAATCGCTTTCAAAATCGTTCATAAATCACATAATTTAATTATTTATCATTTTCACGTATTCCTTAAGTCCTCAATATACCAATTTGTGCGGTGTAATAAATAGTAAAATGCAATAAATTATTTTGTTTTACGAAATCAGTTTCAAGGCCCCTCAAATCAACTTTGCACTACGGCCCGCTTTTGTTCGGGCCGGCTCTGACCGCATGTTCCAACCAGATGTAAAAAAAAAATTTAGAAATATTCGTTATTGGTTGCGAAAAATTCAGTTGAATCTTCCTCTTTGAAATTTCAAGAAATTGAGATAGGTGGTGTTTCTTGTTAAAGGACGATTCCATTTTTTCACGAACAATTTTGAAAAGAAATACATTATTCCAAGACTGCTAGTCCCAATTTTTTCAAAACAATTCGAAAATTTTTGCTAACAAAAGTGTTTATGGTAGCTCATTTCGCTGAAATGGCTCCTTTTCAAATTACTGTTCAATGCAAGGACAGATAATTTCACTTAAGCTCATCATTTCAGAAGCAATTCTTTACATCGGAATGCACATGCAGCAAATATAACAGACCTTTTTAATTCATTATCAAACCTAATTATAAAATCCGTATCTATGTATTCATAATTGTTGAAAAAACTAAAATTTTAAAATAAAAGTGTCGTTGAAATTTAAGATCCATAATATTTTGATTTTCTGTCTTGAAGTTCTTTAAACAGTGTATAAATTGCTGAAATTTGCATATAAATCTCATTATATAAAAATGCAAATCTACATTGCAATGTATTTATCCAGATACGGATATAAAACAAATCAAATTCAAAACTGGTTTTGAAAACACCCTTTTGTTTAGTGTTCTAAAAAGAAGAAATTATTTTATTTGAATTATTTTTTACTTTTTAAACTTTAATTTATAATTCATTATTTGAAATGTTATGGAGTCTTGGAATCAATTTTATTCTCGAATTCACTCCCATTTGGCGCCACTTGCATGAAATCAAAATTTTTATCAGTAGTTCAATTAATTGATAATCAAACTCTAAAATATTTTTAAAAAATGTGTACTGTCATCGAGTTTTGAAATTTTGTCACGCACCTGTACATATTTTATTTGAATTATTTTCTACTTTTTAAACTTTAATTTATAATCCATTATTTGAAATGTTATGGAGTCTTGGAATCAATTTTATTTTCGAATTCACTACTATCTGGCGACACGTGCATGAAATTAAAATTTTGATCAGTAGTTCAATTAATTGATAATTAAGCTCTGAAATATTTTTAAAAAATGTGTACTGTCATCGAGTTTTGAAATTTTGTCACACACATGTACAAAATTTCAAAATTCTAACACATAAGGAAGTGAGTGAAAAATTTATTACAAAATTCCCACTAAACAAATATGAAACAAGCCAAGTTAAGCAAAAGTGTTTAAAAATAGATGCGTTTTATCTTTTTAGTATAAAGTCGCTTAACAAGCAACACCACCTATCTCAATTTTTTGAAATTTCAAAAGAGCAAGAAATACTCAATTATTCACAACCAAGAAAGAATATTTTTGAACTTTTTTCGCATCTGAAAGGAACATATGATATCATGTTTACATCAAATGTTTAAAAAGTTCAGAAATATTCGTTGTGAAAAATTGAGTATTTTCTTCCTCTTTGAAGTTTCAAAAAATTGAGATAGGTGGTATTGCTTGTTAAGCGACGATATCATTTTTTGCCCAGATATGATGGCTTTCATTCTATGGCATTTTTAAATACAGTGACCTCTCACTTGTACGCGCTCTCTTTTATGCGCGTTTTTCACTTATGCGCGTTTTCTTCGCTGTCCCGGCCAGGGATATAGGAAAACAATGATAACTCTTATTCATTTAGGCGCCGCAATAAAAAAGCACCTCTCACTTATGCGCGTGGCAAATATTTTCTTAGTTCAAAAAGCTTTTCTTCAGCAGAACAAAAACCCCTTTTGCTCTGCTTCTAAAAATGAATTCCCTTGCCCCTTCTCTATTGTTCAAATTCCAAGAACACATTCCTCTAAGTTATGCACAGGGGTGTACGTGGGGGTTCTTGTGATTGACGTCAGTAAAAGTCGAATTTATACAGCAGCCCATTAGAGAGGTTAGTACTGTACGTATCACGCGACATTGATCGCTAACGAAATAACCATCTTTGGAGTTTTGGTTACATGGTTACGTTTTAAAATGGCGAAAAAAACCGAAATTGTGGCTTTCGTTTAAAATGGATGTTATTAAAAAATTCGAAGAAAATCCTTGCACCTCGAAAAAAGCTTTAGCGGAGCATTTTAATATCCCAGAATCGACATTGAGAGAGATTTTTAAAAATCGGGAGCATTTTCATTTCCTTTGTGTTCTTGAAAAATAAATAGCGGAAGTTATACACGTATTTGCGTTTTGAAACTAATCTTATTTACATCTTTCAGTAGTATATGCACAGTATTAGTTAACAATACATGTTCACTGCATTGATATTTCACTTTTAGGCTACCTTTTGCGGTTTTTCACTTATGCGCTTCTCTCACTTATGCGCGTTCTTTCCGCCGTCCCCTGCGCCTGCGCATAAATGAGAGATTACTGTAATTATAAAGTAAAAAATTACAAAGCAAATAAACACTTTATAGAAGATAGTTAATTACTGTATGAGTGACTTAATTCTATGATAGAATTGTACATTTTTAATAGTATGCAGTATTAAAGTATGTTATGAATCATACTAAAAAGTTGCAAAGTAAAGATTAACTCTAATAGAAAACATACTTACTCTAAAAATTATCCAGCCGCTGGTAACAGACTCGAAGTGTTTCTACTTGTTGCAGGAATACGTTTGAGGAAAAAGTTTCAGAAAATAAATATTTTTACTTAACTATTTAGGCTTCCGTTAGAAAACATTTAATTTCGTCATCATACAAAATCAAACAAAAAAAAAAAATATGAATTTTGCTGAGGCATGGATGGTAAATACCAGAGAGGAGATTTTTGTTCTAACCTTGCACGTCTTCTTTCTAAAATAGCAGTATTGATAGGAGTAAAAGAAAATTCATTAAAAGGTATTACTAGGCTTTTTTAAATCTTGATCGTAAAGCAAGAGATGTTTTTAATCTTTTTAAAATAAAATACAGGAACTGAAGTTTTCAGAAAATATTCAGCAAATTCAATTTGATTACGCAGAATTCGAATGAAGCTCGATTAAACTTCATACATTTAGCGTAATTAACAAATAAATCATTGATTGCAGAAACAATATTTGTCATTTTTTTTTCAAAATTGCGTTTATTCTGTTTTCACATTCTAAAGGGGTATTTATACAGGGTTCCCATTTATATCCGTTACACTCCCCTTAACTTGTAAACGGTGACAGATTAGGCCATAAAGTTGGTGTCTGGGTATAGTGAAAATTGCTATGCGCTACTCGATGAGACAACTTACAACGCCGTCTATGGGAAAATTTTGGAGTTAGCGGTCCTTCCTCGAAAACAAAAAGTTCAATTACAAATTTGTGGAGCTTCTTTGATTTAGTACAAAAAGATACTTGCACACATTAATACGAATAAATGAACGTTTAAAGTGCGCACTTGTTTGTTCTCGATTTACGAAACTGTGTCGTCTCTAAACAGGCTAAAACGAGAAAAAACAATTAGTTATCACAATATACCTTTATTTTCGGTGTTCAAAGTGTTATCCGTCATCTACAATGCAGATTTGAGTCTTTGTTTAAATTTCACTTTGCACACGTTTTAGCATATAGTTGGCGCACAAACACAAGCAACAGTAATACGTCCTGCAACGTTGGCGGAAAGGTCCATACACCTGCTGTTTGAGTTATTCCTACAAGAAAAAATATAATGGGTCGTTTTTCGCCCGAAAAATAACATTTTCTCCTTTTATTCATGTCATATGACGTCAAAATTTCCGAAAATGCGAGCAAACAAATGCGCATCTTACACGTTTTGTTCTTAGCATTATTGCGCTCAAGGTGTCTTTTCGTACTAAATCGAAGAAGCTCTACAATTTTGTAATTGACTTTTCTCCCTTATCTTGCATCGTTTTCGAGATAGGACCGCTAATTCCAAAATTTGCCGATAGATGGCGTTGTAAGTTGTCTCATCGAGTAGCGCATAACTTTTTTACTCTATTTTTACTATACCTAGACACCAACTTTATGGAATAAGCTGTCACAGTTTAGAAGTTAAGGGGGCGGGGGTAACGGATATAAGTTGGAACTCTGCATAACAAGTGAAGAAATGATAAGAATCAAACGAAGTCACATTATAGGTACATAAAATGTACCAAGAAAAATGTTAATCATTAAAAGAAATAATCACTAAAAAAATATTAAAACAATTTCTTAAAGCTCCCAGCATTTTGATATTATTGACTCTTGTGATTTTTTTCAACCAACGATTTAAAATGTTAGCAAAATTAAACTTGTATCGCTCTGTTTGAACTAATAGCTATAATTATGCCAGCCTAAGGTAATATTCCTCAAGAACGATATCTGTACTTGGATAAGTCACTGATCAGAAGAATAACATTTCTGATTTAAGCTAAAGGTGGACTATGCATTATCAAAAAGTTTCTAATGTTTTGACAACCAGAGTATACTACGCTTGAGGCGTATGATGATGGGAAAACTGCATACTATGTGTTTGAGTTCCCTGTTAATTTGAGGGACATACTGTTCAGCAACGGATTCCGAGACTACCTCTTTTGGACGATTTTACACCGGAAAGGGGTGTCAAGTGATGAGTCACATGAGCGCATTTCCGGAGTTCTTTGGTAGATCACGCTCAGTAAAATGTAATCACCCTACCATTCTTTACTTTCCCCCTATTTTTATGAAAATAACTCCGCCCGGCGCATGCGCAAAAGCGCTGAGGGTTTCCGAATCCGTTGCTAAACAATAGTTAATGGATTTTCCAATCTCTGGTGATGGGTTGGTCTATGGGTGGTGAACCTTCGGCCTTTTTTGGTTTCTTATGCTGCCTTACCAGTTATTTACAATTTGCATTGAAATAATATACTTGTCTGTAATATAATAATAATTATTGAACAATAACCTTTAAGATTCTGCTCGTGAGGACTTTTGTCCAACTGCTGAAATACAATGAGTCATTTCAGCGGAAAAAGGTTCCCCACCCATGGGTTGATCTATCTTTAGCTTTGACCACGACTGGTGTTTTTCTATCCCTGAACACAGCAAGGTGATGATACTGTTACAAACATGGAAAGTAGCTTCCCAGTAATGTGAGTCTTATGGTTGGGAAGAGAGTTTTACAGGGGTAAGTATGAGATGACGGACAGTAGCTACGTCTGGACCCCTGACCTTGGCGACAAATTTGGCGACGAAATATGGGATCTCAAAGGTGCTGGAATCTTCTCGATATCTCTAATAGGAGAGAAGATACGCCACGAAATGCTAGATCATTCCATGTGACGTCACGGCCTGCCGGGGAAACTATATAAGGAGAGCGCTTGGACGACGCAGTGAGTGTTGGTCGGCTGGGATCGCCTTGGAGCGCGAACGTCTTTGGAGTTCTATCCGCTGTGCCAGCTAGTAAGCTGTTAGACGCCGAGCGGTAGTGTGTTGATCCATTGGGAACGACTTTAGAACTTCGTCCGCAGTGCGAGCTAGGAAGCTGAGCGCTATTGAAATTGCAGTTATTGTCGTTACTAGTTATTTGCTGACTGTTTATGTTGTTAAATATCAAAGTGCTGAACTGTTATTACCTGTGAATTGTTGTCTATTTACATTGGTAATCTGTAGAAGAACTATTGTTTCCTGTACCTGTGCTACATGCTTGCCTGCATATTTGTAAATAAACCTTCATTCTCCATTATCCTGAGTGTTGGACTGTTTACACCATACACCCACAGGTAGACTTTTGCAACAATACCTTTTTTGATGAATATTAGCTCATGCAGACATAGTACATGAACTAATATTTATATAAATATATAATCCATTCGAAATAGATGGTGGCGTTCCCGAGCAATGTAGTGATCTCATTTTCTGTCCCTTAAACTCTGCTTCAGACTGAGATCAGAGGACTGCACTTTCCACAGAAGCAATGTGAGCTTAACACTTTACTTTTAAACTAATCTGAGTCTAATTAGGGATGTTGATAATCAGCTGAAAGCGACCATCTCCATTATAGAATATCGCAGCCATAAACCAGTGCATATGTTCAACAATGACACTGAGGTCAACTGTGGTGTTGTTTTCAAGTCCATCAATTAACTCCAAAAATATTCTGTATATCATAATTTCTGCCATAACAGCTTGAATATCCAGTAAACTCATCCTCTTTGACTCCTATTCGACCCCTGCCAGCGACGTGATTGAGCAGAAGACAAGATTCATCACACCACGAAACTTTCTTCTAATTGTCAATAGTTCGGAGTTTTTGGACCCACGGCAGCCAAGATTTATAGCTTTTCAGTGAGTGTATAAGCATCACTGACGATCTCCTGCTGTTGCAAAACCTATCGTGTTGACCACTTGAATATTCTTTTGGATGCTCTTTTGCATTAAACTACAATTTTTTGTATTATTGGTCTTTTATTAACATGTCGATGCATAACAGCTACCTTTTATACATTCTGTAGTAATCCTTGCATTCTGAAAAAAGAATTATCAGAAAACAATAATATAAAATGACATAATTTCCAAAGACTTTTTTATGCAATTAAATTGGATTGAACTGAATTGAAATAAAGTATGAATCAAATTTGCTTTTTAAGTTTCAAGAATATTATTTCTTGAGAAAAAGGTGACTTAATGTATAAAAATGTAATGACTGCTTCTAATGCTGCAAATATAATGTCACGAAGCTGTAATGTCGCTTCCCTGCCCTGTTAATCTTATAGATGGAAAAAGAGATTCACAGTGGTTCTTATTAAACACCGGAGAGGACAAGCCTACGCTCCCTGACCTTGGCTACAAAATGAAGTTTTCTCGATTATACGAGAATTATAGTCCTCTCTCTGTTAGGAACCGAGTTATAGAGATCCTGATAGAAAATTCCATGTGATTTCACGCTTTTTCGGAAAAGGTATAAATACCGAGGTGCTTAAACGAGGACGGAATGTCTTTGCAGTTCTGTCCGCAGTGCGAGCTGGTAAGCTGATGGTCGCCGAGGGTTATTAAAAGTGCTTTTACTGCTATTTTCAGTGATTTGCTGTCTGCTAGTGTTGATAATCTGCACAAGTGCTGTTATTCTTGTTACCTGTGTTTCGTATTTTTCGGAATATTGGTAAATAAAGAGTCGTTCTTCATTATCCTTGTTGTTGGACTACTTTCATTATAAACCAACAGGTCGATTTTCGTAACAACATTTAAGAGTTAGTAAATAAAATCATAAAATGTAATCATATTTTGTATATTATAATAGACTGGTTTTGAATTTTCCTTTATATTGATAAAGCGTCGAAAGAGAGTCGATGAATATATATTTTGGAAAAACAGTAACATGAAGTGAAGCAAAGATATATTCTCCGAAACTTCTACGTCTTTCAACTTGAAATATGCTTTATAGATGGACCGTTAGGTTGAAAGAGAAAGGTCTAAGTAATATGCTAAGAACCTCACATAGTAATCACAAAACTGCCCTCCTAAGACCAAAAGGCTTATGTCAATTTTTTTTAATTTTCTGATTTTTTTCCTTGCTTAGTAAGTTGGTGAACTGGCCGACATTATTTCTGAGCAAAAAAGGCCGTATCTTATTAATAAATAGTTGAAAGCCACTAAAGAAAAAATGCGTATCTCAAAAAACTAGCTCAATGTACATTTACTAAAACGTTCAAAGCCAAAAGTTATAGTTTATTTTATATACGCCTTTCAGGCTGAGGACGACAGAATAGCACTTTAAATGCAAAAAACGAAACATTTTCCGATCTATTTATTAATCCCTTCTCTCTTCAAAAAACCAACCCATGCTGGCAGCGATCGTAATAAATTCTAAAGCTTTTTAATGGTATTTTTTATATAAATTGGTATCTTTCAAAAACTTATTAAAATTGTCCTGTTTATGATCCTGGTATAAAGTTGGCGCTTTTATGTTTTTATTAGGAAATAAAATTAAATTGATGCTGAATAAGAATGATAGTAATAGCATTAAGTCGGTGGTGACGATGAGAGAAGTTTTGAAAAAGATTTTCTTTGTATAAGGGTCGTTCAAGTGAAACATAGACTGGTGTCTGAAAAGTTACAGATGTTTTATTTAGAAATGAACACTACATCAATTGGCAACAGTGGAGAATCCAGGAGTGGATATGGGGCTGCATCCCTCCAGAGCTAAGCCAGAATTCTTGATTTCATTTGAAATTACTGCACTGTTTGTTCTTAATTTCCTTTTTTTAAAAAAAAATAATATAGACGTGTCGACATTGCATTTTGGCTTGACAGGCTAAAAATTTTCCTACTTTTCTTGCCATTCCACTTGTACTTGTAGCATTGACATGGTCGAAGACATTGTATTTTTCAATATATACAATGTCTCCGATTGTTTCATTGTATTTTTTATTAACTAAACTATAATTCATTAGATTCGTTTATGGTCCGTTCACAATTTTGATGATCGCCATCTGGTTGTAAACAAAAACCAGGAAATGGAGGGGGATAGCAGCCTTTGTTGCTTGAAATACCATAACTCTTTAATTCAAATTCAAATTCAGGAAATGGAACCAGCATAGATGGAATCATCCGAAGCTTCTGAACTCTGATTGCTAATGCGATTACAGTCTTTTCGGTTTGCTTATCCAAACTGAACTGCGTGACAGTAAAACAACAATAGTGGAAACGAAAGCAAAACAGAAATGGTTATCGTTGCCGTAAGTTTTGATATTGGGCATTGGTTCAGCGTCGCCCTATAAAGCAAAGCTCTTATCGTTGTCGTAAGTTTTGATATTG
>BGPR01035278.1:0-16052 GCA_013235015.1 Araneus ventricosus | reverse complement strand
ACTCGACACGAAGCCATCACTTCGGCGCGTTAGTGACGCTTCAGTGGGTTGTTGAATTGCTGTTGCGAGAATGAATCTTTTGATTGTAACTGTCTTGGTGCTCTAATGAGGCTCGTTTAATCTGAGAATGAGTCCTTTATTCGCCGGTCTTGAAGTTATAGAAAGGTTCCAGTTAATGATATTGCAGTCTCAGCTGTAATAGTTTGACTTTTATGAGATGAAAAAGTTGAAGTTTTCCTTTAAGACGGAGATATTGCTCAACATTTTATATTCTTCTTCTTTCACAAATGTAGACGAGGTTTTATATTTGTATTAATTAAGGGGTGGAGTGCCCAAAAACTGGCAAACAACATCGATTTTTATTGTTATTGACTTATTCCATTACTGTACCTCCTGCTCATTGTGCCAACATGTAAATATCGTACTTTTAATATTTCAGAATTTTTTTAGATTTTTTTTTTATGGTGACAAATGAAATATAGTTACAAATGGAGACTTCATATGGCTTTTTCTCCATATTCATTTTTTTTTTCACTTTCATGCTTTAAAACTGCTAAGGTATTTTTTTCTTCAATTTATAATGGAAGTTTTAAATTTTTTGCACATATTTATCTTAATGTACATGATAAAACTGTTCATTCATTAAGCACTCATTTGTTTAATTTTTTATATATCTATATGAGTAATAGGGATGAAATACTGTTAAATCTCATCATTTCTCTCTAAACATTTCTGAATTTTTTTAAATTTAATTCCATGTTCAGTCCATGCTTAAAATCCATGCATTGTCATGTGTAATATATTTCAGTAAATAGTAAAACAAAATGTTGAGCTATAATGATGGTATTGGAAAAAGTAGCAGAGGTTAAAAAATTGAAAAAAGTTATTATTTTAAACGTATGTCAGCTAAAGTGGTTATTGAAAATAATTTTTCTCTAATAAAGTTTCTCTAATTTGTATGCTAGGGTAAAATTATATTAAATTTTTCTTTAAAATAATTAAAATGATAAAAATTGCTCGAAAGGTACCATATCCATCAAACTGTCTTATGGACCTTTGATGTATGTTATTAGTATTTAATATGTGCACTCCTATTTTTGGGACATGCTGTAGTTAATTAAACGCAGTTGCACTGGCGACTCACTGGTATAATTTTAGATGGTTAATGAGCAGTTGCTTACCTAGAAATAAAAACTGAAAAATCTTATTAGAAAAAATTATCTTTTCCAATGGGACTTTATTTTTAGATCTTCATTCGTCTTCTTTTGATTGCATTAATTCAACAATTTATTGTTTTTCTATTTTGTAAGTTAGTACTATTTGTACACATTTTCTTTATTTTGAAATTTCGGTATGATCATATTAATACGCTATAATTACTTAATCTTGTTATGCCTCAGTACATTAAAAGTGTCGCAGAAGAATTAAAGTCTCATTTAAGGAAAAGAAAATATGTCTATGTCTACCATCCATCAAAATGTCGTGAATAAAAACAAAAATGAAGACATGCTAATTTTATTACCATCGTTGTGGAAACGATTAGCGCATCCGAAACATTTATATAAATTATCTCTTTTTGAGATATTTGAGATAATTATCCATATATCATTAATCAAGTTCAATTTACTTAAAAATTATTAAATGACTTAATTGATCTTAATGTACAGTCATTTACTAATCAAAATACCCAAATTGATTCTCAGTATACTATCACAAACCATTATCTATATCCAACACGAATGAAGAGATAGTTGAATGCTCATTTCATTGAAAAACCGGTGTGCGAGATTCTGTTCCGGTACATCTCGGAGCAGGAATGGGGATATCGTTAGCAAAGCACGCACGGTTTTGGTCATGGACCGTTTCATCTGCAAACAACTGAAGTGCCAAACTTATCTATGGGTTAGGCAGAGCAATGACCGATATACGAGGGTTCGAATCGTATATTGAAATCTTTCTTTTTTTCACTCTCTCTTGCATATGAGATTTTCTGGTAAGCTCACAGCTAGCTTTACCTTTTATAAGGCCCTGGAAAGTATACGTATCACCATATTCACGGATTTTTAAATGCAATTTTTAAGGCTGGCATGAGTTCTCGGCAAATTTTTAGATGAAACAAAAATCTAGACTTTCCATTTTCTTATCTTAAACCATGAGGAAGTATTTTGACTTGTCAATTAATGATTAATTAATAAAATTAATTAACAAAAGATTAATGTCATCCAATGAGCTAAATGAACTTCTTTTCTTAAATTAATCTCAATCCCAAAGTTATTTTATTACAACACTACTAGAAAAAATAGCCCTTTAAATGGTTTACCCCATCACCGACAATGATGTATGACTCCTGCATCTAATTGCAGAATTTTCGATGTTAAATCAGTAATTAAGTCGGAGTAGCAATTAGTATTAAAGTCAGAAACTCATGAGCAGTCATAAGCATCCGAGGTATAATTTACCTTCTTACATGGATCGATATAATAATATAGAATGCGCCAGGAGGTTAAATAATTCGTAATAACTGATGATAATAAATTTCGAATTTCCGAAATTCTTTAATTAATCATCTGTTCACTCGTATTGTAGATGCGTTATTATGAAAAGAATAGTAATGAGAGAAAAACAATTAAAACTACAATGCAAATTTTTTTAAAGCAGTTGTGCTGTTATAGTATGTGCTGTTTCTTTTACAAATTTTTAAATGCTTTTATTTGTTTGAAATTATGGCTTATTTTTAACGAAGTCAATTCATGTTTAATTAGCAGTCGCTAGATTCAAAGGCCAAATCGAATTTTGTATCTATTTGGTAATTTACATTTATTGCTCTAAACGTTAAGTACAATTCTTTCGTTTTTAATATACCTTTTTATTTCTTTTTTGTTTATATATTCTTTAATAATATAATCCAAATTCTTATTTTAAAAAATCGGCTAACAACTTAACTGATTATCCATGGGACACACATGCATAAAATTATCGTGGTTGTAATATTCGTAACGAATAAAAATATATATTTGTAGAATTGTTAAAATATTTGAAGAAAAGAAATTAATTAGATAAAAAAAATCGTTTGGTTATAAAAGAAATTAATTTTAAAATATCGTTTGTCTGAAAAAGAAATTAATTAAAAATATCGTTTGGCATAATTCTTTTTAAAGATTATAAAAATAGTATGGCAAGGATATATTTGTCTTTTGCTATCGTTGCCTAGCAACGGAAAAGAATAATGAGGTTCTGAACATAGAATTCGTCAGAAGTCAGTGATGTAACGTTTGTGATGTAAGTGTATGTGTTTGTTTTACATGTTTGTGCTGTGGAAAAAGTCCAATAAACATATAATTTTTGATAAAGAAGGCTCTACGATTCTTCATATTATGCTGAAATACATAACATATTTTTAAAATCTTTATTAAAAAATGAAGCGAGATATTTATAGTGATCTTGACATACACAATTTATTATTTGAAAATAATATGGCCACTCTATGAAGAAAGAAAGTATTGAGATGAATCTTGCGCATGCTCGTTACATTTTTATTTCATGTATCAAACTGACAGAACATTAGGAGGACCTATCGGGGACAAGCACCACTCTCCCCAAACTAGCGTCTCCACACTTGGCCACAACAGTATCGGCGGCGAAACGAAGCTAGTTAACAGCTCGCCATTTACATTATAATTCATGCGCTAAAGCAAAAATTTGGAAGAACGAGCAGGCTTACTGTAAATATTTTTCCAGTCGGCCGACACAGGTGCTTAGTATCATAAGCAGAATCCCACCCTCCCTAAGCATCCGGGTAATGCTGACTGACCGGCCGCCACGACAAAAGCACGGACACTGAGGCCGGACATATTATAGCCCCCATCCTGAGGGGCTTGTACGACGACCCCCCCATTACAAGGGCATGGCCCATTTTTGGAGTCGGACGCAACGAGCCACAGCACCATTATTATGCCCATCAGAGACTGAAATCCCGCTTACTTATCAGGCGGCTTCACACCCACGTACTTTTAGAGCCTTCCGGCGGGGTACAGAATGGAAATTTCCTAGATAGCCTCTCAGAAGAAACTGGCTTAACCCCTTTAACTGCAACTTAATCAAACTCCTGAGCAGATGCCACAATTTATTTTGGACATTTATTGCTATTTCCATTCATATAAAAATGGGGAGGATGCCTGAGATATTTAAGCGTGTCCAAGGGGTTTAAATAAATTGTGACTTTAACTTAAATACGTGTTAAAATATCAAAGATTCTGTAATTCGATGCGCGAGTCTGACTCGTCATTTCAGTGCAAGGGGTTAAATACCTCTCAAACACGAAGGGAAATCAGAAAAACCAACCTGATTACAACGTTAAAACATTACTTCAGATGCATATTCTCTCTTCAAACACGAAGGGAAATCAGAAAAACCAACCTGATTACAACGTTAAAACATTACTTCAGATGCATATTCTCTCTTCAAACACGAAGGGAAATTAGAAAAACCAACCTGATTACAACGTTAAAACATTACTTCAGATGCATATTCTCTCTTCAAATACGAAGGGAAATTAGAAAAACCAACCTGCTTGCAACGTTAAAACATTACTTCAGATCAAACTTGAAGATTCTCTCTTCAAGTTTCTACTCTCTTTTATACGAAGTGCACAAACGGGAAGTATTGTACTCAACAGAAAATTCCACCACGAGATTTTGTACCTACGTTTTAGGCCTCATCAAGTCCGAAAACCTATTTTTGGAATTATGTCTGTCTGTGGTACCCGACGGTTTAAAACCTGGTATGTGGTCCTAAAACCAAAATTATAGGCATCTTTCAAATTCTGGACGAAATCCGCCTATTGGAAGTCTGTCTGTCAGTTCGTCCGTGCTCATGTGAGCATGAAATCGCGAAGAGCTAGATAGATGAAATTCCGCGCGTGCGTTTATAACAAGACTTGTAGATATGCGTCAAAATTTTGATTAAATACGACAAAGGGTTGACTGTCTGTCTGTCTCTCTGTTCGTGTATATATGTAGGATATTACCCGTAAAGAATAATTTAATCACTATATAAAGAAAAATGTAAGAGCTAGATTAATTAATTTGTTTGGCGATAGATGGAACCACAGTTCTGCTCTGTACGAACTACAAGCAGTGCCCTCTTTTTACCTCACAAAACCAGACTGCCCGCTGAGAGCAGCGCAGCAGCACCGCTGGCAGCCGAGATGTTTTAACCTCTCTCAATCCCTCTGTTGGCCGATCAGTCTTGGCGCAGTTAAGCCGCCCGATCTCCAGGTTGTAAGTAACTATGTCCCGTCTAATTTTCATTATGGCTTTCCGGTCCCTAGTATCTAAATCTTAATACCGTAATATTCTTAACCCATAACATCTATCCCTTATTCATCTGGCTCACCTAGTAAATATGACTTGATGCAAACTCTCAACAATCTCATAAACTGTTTGTGTATATATCTTTTTCCCCTGTTGATTCTCCCTATAGTACTTTAATAAATGTTTTTTGTATTCAACTTGAAGTCTACTCATTTATTTTCTGTAATCTTTTGTTCGAAATTTAATGAAGCAAAGCCCTTAACTCCCCTAGACATAAACCCGAACTACTTACCCCTTATAGGTAACCCTTCGGTGGGCATTTTGTTCATTTAACGGAATCTCACATACATGAACACGATAGCTCAAACACCCAACAAGCTGCATAAATGAAATTCAGTATGTTGTCTTGAGATAAATATTGCGGATCAGAACCAAATATTGGACGGTCGAAGTGAAGAGGAGAAAACACTGTCTGTCCGCCAAGAGAACTCCGTTCCCCAAGTTGTCTAGTTGATGGCGGTCTCTATAGATACAGGTTACAGTAGGATAAAATAGGTAAACGTCGATTCACGTCTGTTACATTGGCATAGCTCCAAACTTGATGCAACTGCGGCAAAGCAGAGAGGCAGAAAGAATCATGCCGCAGAAACTGGGGCCAAGAATAAAACCAGCGGGCGTGGCCTCCTCTAAACTTTCTCGTTTCTCAAAAACTTTCGTATAGCGTGTCAGGTCCCCGCACCCTCGCTCGGATAAAAATTTCGCTCTATTCCCAGAACGCAGCAAGTTTTTCCAGCACTCTTAAGAACAGCAAAAAAAAAACAGAAATAAAATAATCCGAGCAGGATCAGAATCCGCCAAAAGGGAGGAAAAGGAGCTGAAAGAGGAAAAAAAAGCGCCAAGCAGGAGTCATAAGCCTTTCGTCATGAAGCCGCTGAATATCATGAACAGAGATTGCGTGCGCGTAGAGATAACGGATTCGTTTCAAAAGTAAAAAACTTGAATATGCAATTTGAACACTTCTTTTTTAACCTATTGAGTTGGAAATTGGGCACAGATCTATAATTAATGTTAACATCCGTGATAAGTTTTATTTATTTAAGCCGTGTGGCTTATGAGATATAATTATTACAAGTATGCGATTATACAGACAGACTGGCAGTCAACCCTTTGACGGATTTGGCATAAACTTTGATACCAGCCTATATTCATGATGATAAAACTGTGTACCAAATTTTATCCATCTAGCTATCCCAGTTTTTGAGTTATAGTGTCTGCAGGAACGCGGACAGAAAGATAGACACACTTCCCTTAGACGGAATTTGTCCAAAATTTGATAGAAACCTACAAATGATGTGTCAAGATCGCATGCCAAATTTCAACCAAGTAGCTCTAATAGTTTCCGAGTTATCGTGTTCAAAGACACATAGACAGGCATAATTCCAAAATTGTGTTTTTCGGACTGAGGGAGGTCTAAAACGTGGAGATTCGTCAAATCTCGAGTTCAAATTTTTTGACGATTACAATTCTTTTTCTCGTATACAAAGTATACTTCGTATACAAGAAAGTAATAAAACCCCGACTTCCGTCAGATTCCTCCTATTCGAAATGTATCTTCCCAAGCATAAACAGTTGCTATAGCGACCGCCGTCAACTAGACACCTTGGCGAACAGAGTTCTCATGGAGGACAGACAGTACAGACTCGGTTTTTTCTTCTATGCTTCAAAACTTGACGGAAAACGCGCCAAATTTTATATATCAGAAAGTGAAGAAGAGAACACTCCCGCTGATTCAGCTTGAACCATGGATCTTCGGGTTAACAACACAACCAAGGTGGAGAAGACAAATTCTAAATTCCAGCACTTTGTAGTTGATCTTTCCATAAGTCAACTTGCTTGGAAGATACTGTGAAATGAATTTTTTACAGTCCGTTCATTCCCACAAGTGAAAGTGAATACAGAGCGTTAAGCGGTTTCAAGTCTGAATTTTCATAATGATTAATTGTCGAGAAAAATTTTATAATCAAGATGAAAAAGATATTAAACTGATAAAAAATACTATGCAAACGTATTTGATAAGAATCTAGGATTAAAATAATCAGTATAATTTAAGATAATGATAAAGCAAATAGCAGTCCTTGCAAAATTTTAATAACCACCGCAAAAGACAAGAATTCAACTATCATAGACATTAAAAAAGCATTTTACGATCATATTTCGATAAGATGCTGATAAGGATCAGATTATTCAAGATAAATTAATATTTTTTGACAGCTAATAAAAATATTGCATCCAAACTTCCACTTATGGCTATAAAGATTTTAATTCAGTCAGTTAAAATACTGAAAAAACTCGTAATGAATTCTTTATTAATGGCTATACCCATATTGAAGTTATTAACCATAATTAACTTTTATAGAGTACATAATTCATGAAAACAATTTATGAAATATTGAAATTATAATTCTATTTAATTCCAAAAGTTCGCATTAATAGTAATTTATTGAAAGTCTCATGTACAAGATTTCGAATCCTTCCATATGGGTTCTACAATAATTTCTATACATAAATAATATATATTTGCAAAAACTCATTAAAATTTGAATAAAATTTTAATAGTTTTATATTTGAATATTTATTTGAAGCAGGGTTGTTTAAATAGTAGAAGAATAACAATTTTTTAATGAATTTCATTTGACGGTTATTAATATTAAAATTATTAATGGAGATGAAAATCTATAAATGAAAAATAATGAAAGGACAATCATTTATCAATTCAATTTCAATGTCTTAGCAAATACCAGCTGTGTGGCCCGGCGTTGCACGGGCTATCTCGGATAATGCGTCATTCCCAGGTGGAGAGAAGAAGTGCGGTCACTTGAGGCCTCGGGATCCATAGGTTTTTGTACGCCCGCCTCCGTTGTTTACAACAAATATTGTCACTTACTTTCCCTAACAAACGTTAATATTCTTTTAAATCTAGTCTTTTTATTACTTTATTTTCATATACCCTCCTCCGGTTTATTTTTTCTACAAATATTGTCACTAACTTTCCCCAGAAGATGTAAATCTCCTTTAATCCCATATTGTTTAAATAAAATTTTTAAACCCAGCCTTTTAATTACCTTACAGCTAATAATCCACCGTTTCTCGGGATCCAAATTTTTTTCTTTTGCTCGCCTCTGTTTTTTCCCCTACAAATATTGTCACTAAGATTCCCCAACAAACGTAAATCTGTTTTGAATCCTCTCTTGTTGGATTAAAACTTTAAATTCTAACCTTTTTACTACCTTAAAACCGTATTGCTTGAATGAAAACGCGAGAATTCCTCTATTTATAAATTAAAACAGGTTATCCTAATACTTGTATTGCGAAAGAAAAAATAAACCGAAATAAAATACAGAAACGCTAAACGATTTCATACGAGGCGTGTCCGGAAAGTAAGTACCGTTTCGTTCTACCGCTACCGCAGCGCTAGTGTCGCAGTTCCGCGCATGTGCACACGTGTCTCTGGTTCATTGTCTGTCCACTGACGCCATTACAGCAGGATTGTGTTGTGTTTACATGTGTTAGTGAGCGTTCAAAATATTTAAGACGATTGCCGATCCCGCCGACTGTGAAGTGCGTTCTGTAATACGATTTTTTAACGCAAAGAATGTTAAGCCAGCTGAAATTCATCGTCAACTTGTAGAAATTTATGGTGAAAATGTAATGACTGAGGGAATGGTTAGAAAGTGGGTTCGACAATTCAGTGATGGACGCACCAATGTTCATGACGAAGCACGGAGTGGGCTACCTTCTGTTGTCAATGATGGTTTGGTTGCAAAAGTGAATGAGAAAATTCGTGAAAACAGTCGGTTCACAATAAGAATGCGTTGTGATGAGTTTCCACAAATTTCAAAAACTGTTTTGCATGAGATAGTCACAAATCGCTTAAATTATCGCAAATTGTGTTCCCGTTGGGTTCCGAAAATGCTTACGGATGTCCACAAAACGAAGGGACTTGGCAGTGCTTTGACATTTCTTACCCGATACAGTGAAGAGGGCAATGAATTCCTAAACAAAATTGTGACCAGTGATGAAACTTGGGTTTATCATGTCACTCCAGAATCCAAACAATAGTCGATGAATTTCATCTGGCTTAACATTCTTTACGTTCAAAAACCGTGTTACAGAACGCACTTCACAGTCGGCGGGATCGGAAATCGTCTTAAACATTTTGAACGCTCACTAACACCTGTTAACACAACACAATGCTGCTGTAATGGCGTCAGTGGACAGACAATGAACCAGAGACACGTGTGCACATGCACGGAACTGCGACACTAGCGCTGCGGTGGCGGTAGAAAGAAAGGGTACTTACTTTCCGGACACGCCTCGTAGTACGCCAATCTAAGAAATTAAACATCAGAAACACATATTTTCGTCTTGCCCGTATTTGAATAATAATGGAAAAAAGGATAAAAATGAATAAATATTTTCTGCAACAAACGTAAATGTTGCGAAATGAAACACCATACGACAAAAAAAAGAAAGAAAGAAATGCAGGAAAATGATTTTTTTCAATGTTTATAAATCAGAACTCCAAAACGCGGAAGCTTCCTAAAAAAGAAAAAAAGAAAACCTTTTATACAAACCAGATGCAAGAACAACAGATGTGACATATAGTTATAGGAGCTGCCGATAGATGGCGGCACAATATTTCATTCGTTTACACGTTTTTAATTAATATCTTTTTTAACTAATTGTAATTTCGGAATTTAAATGGTCAAAACGGATTCCTTGGATTATTTTCCATCTTTTGGTACTTTCAACTCGTTTCAGCATTCAGCAATTCGTGAGAAGTTGGCCGGACATAGACAGATACATAAGTTTGTTTACCTTCGGATTTTAATAGGAATGATTCTGTCAATAAATTGTGTATAATTCCTTTTTTTAAAAAAAATCCTTTCTTAAATTGTGTACAGGGTGATCCAAAAAGAAGGAGCAGATTTAAAATATGTATATATAATGAACGACACTAGATAGAGACACATGTGATAACATCACTGGACAGAGGAAAATTCAAAGTTTTTTCTATGCATTCAACAATGCTTCAATGCTTTTGTTATCAGACAAACGTCGAATCGGTAGTCCATTTCTTGCCACACAAAAAGTAACTAGTCCCTGGTTAATGAACTAACTCCTGTAACAATTCGATCTCGCAAAAGAGTCGCAGGCATAGGTGGTACATACAGGCTGTATTTTATTTACCCCCATAGGTAAAAATCGCAAGGGGTAGGAAGGGTGTCATTCAGAAACTGTTGTACTTTGTGGTGGAGTACCGTCTTGCATGAAGACAAAATCATCTCGATCTCGTTGAATTTGTGAAAACAACCAGTGTTGGGGCATGTCCGATTTTACTGGGATTATCCGAATGTATGAAATAAAACTTTAAACTTTTCTCTATCCAATGATATAAAGTATGTGTCTCTATCTATTGTCGTTCATTATATATAAATATTTTAAATCTGATCCTTCTTTTTGAATCACCCAGTATAATTCTTTCCTTATTAAATTTTAAATAATAGACATCATATTTAGTACTTCCTTGAAAAAAATTTCAAAGATAACCTGCAATAAAAAAACGCAATGTTTTCACTTTATCTTTTATGTATATTTCTATATCAAGCCGCCATTTATAACGTAATTTCCATGTGAAGATCTCATTAACAGCGTAAATCGAGATGCTATTAATGACAAAAAATTATTTTACCTACTTGTTGAAAAACTACAAGTTCTCGACTGGCATAATTTTTAAAAAATCTAGTTTTTAGTATTTGTAAAGTAACATGTTGTTATACGTACTTAATTTTGATGCTCTCCAAACATGATCTTGGAACATGCTACCCAAGGAAATTTTTAGGATTTAACAAATTATCAATTCAAAGCTGCCAGCTTAAGTGTAATTCGAATGGTACTCTGATTTCAACATTTTTTAAAAAAATCTTTTTAATTTAAGCCACGGCAATTCACATTTCAATAAATGCATTAAATATGTTCACTGGTCATTACACGCATATAACTGAATACAGTTTAGTTAGAGGAGAAATATTTGCATTTAAATAGGAATTTAATATTTTAACACGAGACGAATCCTTACGGTGTGTTAAAGTAAGTAGCAAAATATACTTTTATATCCTCAAAGAGGAAATTGTTTATCTATTGTGGCTATAGTTTTCTGTAATAACTACATTAAAATAGTTTAAGGATAAGGTTAGGTGAATTTTTTGATGTTTCTCAGAAGTTGCTCAGATTGGACCCCTAACAGTTACCTAACTTTAAGAGCATGACTGAGTAGAAGGGGTCTTATGGAGGGGAGCAAATAGGTTGGTCGCCCCCCCCACCACCACTACGTTCAACACATACAGTACTACCCTTGTATAGTTATTATATAGGCGTGAGGTCCTTCTGAGGGTCGTTGATTCAGCACTTTCAATTGATTTTACCATTACAATAAGGAATTTTGGAAATATTCACTTTTTCATCCACCTCTATTTTCTAAACTATTGATGCTACGTGAGAAAGATAGGACTATTTTAGTAGCAAATTTAATGCAATTTAATTTTATAATTAAGTGGTTTTGCTAGAACCCATAGTTTTCGAGATATTTGAGAAAAACTGAAAAATCCCCCTTTGAATCCCTCGAGTAACCCCCACTGGCGGGGACCTTTAGTATGTCGTTAGGGGCTCTACCCCCAACAACTGTGTCAAATTTCAAAACTGCACCATTTATTTTTTGTGTTTTTCCTACGTTGACTGGATTATAAATTGGACTTTTAAATCAATGGGACTATTATCATGAACTAGAAGGAAGCAGTTATAATCGCTAGCACTCCTCATTCATTGGAAATGGAACAAGCCGAAGTAAAAATAAAAATAAGAAAAAACCCAATAAAATAACATTAAAGATATCAAACGCTTGTTGATTCAAAAAGAAAAAAAAACTAATAGGACACAAAGGAAGAAGAGGAAATGATAAAGTGCATAAAACGTCATACTTGGGTTCAAGCATTATGTGCTGATGTGAATATGATAATCAGAAAATACTCTTGTTTGAATTGCGTTTTGAGCAATTGGTGGTCAAATTCAGAAATCCAGCTCCCTTGACTGGACCTATTACACAATCTTTTATGTTTTTCTCTATTTAAAGGGTATTTCTTAAAAATTCAAATTACGTTATTTTAATGATAAATAAAACCTCACAAAATCTACTTTTTCTTCATAAAATTACTTTTCTGTCTCAGCACATTACAAAAATATTGAGTGGTCGAAATTTCGCAACTTTCCCCTCATTCTAAAAATGGTTCTTGTTCAGTAGTTGGAACGAGATAATTTAAAATCTTCACAAGCTAGAAGTGTGAAATTTGGTATGTAATCATTACACCCGTATTATATAATTATACTAGAAAATCATCCGTCATGGTTTGACGGGTGAAAATTGCCTCTTCATTCGAGAGATTTGCCTTCAAATTTGACGTGTTTAAATAGATATATATGCGAGAGAAATGTTTAACATTGATTGAAAACAAGTAAAATAAACATATGTTTTATGACGGGAAATACTTTTTTTATTTACATATTATTTAAATATTTCTTTATTCAAAAACCTCTTGGTAAACAACATTCCACGTGAAGTATTTTTCGTTGTTTAATAATTTTCCTTGTACTTCAGATGTCTTTGTGTAAATTTTAACGTGATTGGGCCTTGAAAGTGCAACATAGAGCTGTCCATATGAAAAGACAGGCTCATCGAGGTAAATTCCAATATGATCGAAAGTTTGCCTCTGCGATTTGTTGATAGTCATCGTGTAAGCAAAAATTAACGGGAACTGGCGGCGATCGAGAACGAATGGTAGATTCACGTCACTGGTGGTAATTTAATTCTTGGCTAGAAAACAACATCGCCACGATTGCATTCAGATACAATTTGGCGTCCAAACTATATCACGCGCATGATATACCACTGACGTAATTTACTACTTTCTATTAAAAAACGGAAATTAATTTGAAATATAGGATTAATATAATTTAAAATTTCTCGGGAACTATTGATCATAGCGGGATAAATTTTACATCAATCGATAGAAAATTCTATTTCACAATTTTAGAGCTATTAAATTTGAAATTAGAACGACAATGACTCTTTTTTAAATTTAAAATTACTGAAATTTAGGTTCGCTAACAATGAAATAATGCCGTCTAACGTCTAGCAGTGTTATGGCGCGAGTTTTATTGTTGGTGACGTCAGAGCGTTACCAGAGGATCTGGGCTATTATATAAGTAATACGTTTCTGAAATTTTGGATGATATTCGATAAAGGGCAGTCTGTCAGTCCGACGCATATGCAGTGTTATCTTGTCCAATGGGCTAACTGGAAAACAAGAACGCTGAAAAATTTATAATGCTGTTCTTATTTATACTTTGAACCACAACAATTATTTAATTATAATCTTAAATATATTAATCGTAAAAATATGATTAAGGCTCGTAACTATACAGCCATCGATTTTGTAACGTCACATATACTTGCATATAAGTTCAAAGAATATTCATACGGGGACGACCAGCGAGAGAACACTAAACCTTGCTTGTAACACAAGTTACCTCCCTTCTCAGTTATAAAGTAGGTGGCTGCAAACTGATATCATAATAGACAGACATCAGATCAGAAGCAGATTACAGTTTCACAGAGACAGTATCAGAAGCAGATTACAGTTTCACAGAGACAGTATCAGAAGCAGATTACAGTTTCACACAGACAGTACATCATAATTAGTTCTTTAATCTCACTATAGAGTGCATATTAAATAATATAAGTGCTCAAATTCCTATATGGTTCTGATGGGGCGCTAAACTACTATAGCCGAGGGCGCTCAAATTTTTTAAGATGGCCCTACGCATATGAACATCATAACTCAGAAACGAAGTAACATGAATGGATAATAGTAGGTATGTAGTCTTGATACCAAAATTACAGTTCCATATCGAGATTTGAACACATTCGATCAACGAGAAGTCCAAAATGAATATTTGATTGTTACACTCAGAAATTAATTGCAAAACGCGCCGTATTTTGTCTGCATGCGATAAAGTCTAGGGGAGATAACTCCTGTTAGCCGATTTAGTAAACTTAGATGCAAGGAATTCTTTTATCCGTATCTCGAGGTCATAACTTTCACTATTTATATTTCGTAAATGATAAAGCAAAGAACCGACGGAAGTAGTCTCCCCTAAACTTTCTCGTATATGCCCCAACACGTGTGGGGGGGGGAATGCGCCAAGCGGTCGCGCCTTTTTTTAGTCGTAATATGATGAAGGAACCGAATATGCAATTTGAAAGCCTTTTTTCAACCGATTGAAACGAAAACAGGATACAGATTTACAGTTAGGGTTAGAAGACGTCATACCAATTTTTATTCATCGAATTCATTGCGTCGAGGAGTTATCGTGTTCACAAGTATGCGATTATACAGACCGACAGACAGTAATTTCTTAGACGGATTTGATCGAAAATTTGATACGAACTTACATCTCTAATGATAAAATTGTGTACCAAATTTTATCCATCTAGCTAGCTATTTAAGTTTCTGACTTATCGCGTTCATGTGAACACGGTCAGAGAGACAGACTTCCCGTGGACGTATTTCGTCCCAAATATGATAGAAATCTACAAATTATGTGTAAAGATCACATACCAAATTTCATCCCTCTAGCAAACTGTTTTCGAGTCATTATGTTCACAGACAGACAGACATAATTCCAAAATTGTGTTTGTCGGACTCAGGGAGGTCTAAAATGTGGAGATTCATCAAAATCTCGAGTTGGAATATTTTAACGATTGCAATACTTTGTATACTTCGCACACGAAAAAGTAAAAACGAACAAATATGTATTGTTGCTTCTAATAGAATCAAATAGACCAGTTACAGGCAATCGAGACAATTTATATCATTGAGCAGTAGAACAAGATTGCTCAAGATTTCAACAGCTGCTTACTATATAAATATAAAATTTTAAGAATCTGATTTTCTATCGTAACTAACAGTATCACCGTTAAATCCCTGGAAGGAACTGTCCTTTCATAACAATCCTAAATCCATTTGGAATAACAGCATAAAATGCAGAAAAATCCATTTTTATATTACGATGGAAACTCGTTTATTCGATATTTCGTTCTATCTAAGGACATTTTATTTTATCCATGGACTTTTCTTAATAAAAAGTCAAAGTTTTGACCGGATAAGAGGATTAAAAAAATGACTTGAACGTAAAATTTCTCGAGGTTTATAAACGAAACAGATCTGACTTTTTAGAGCTTTTGACTTAAAGGTACTTTACGTTGCATTTACTCTTGTCACTGAAAGAAATTTTGTGCCTTTTTCATTTTCCAAATATTTTACTTATATTCCAAATATTTTATTTTGAAATACAGGATTTTCGATCATTCACTACGGAAGACCTCAACAATTAAGTAATTTGATAAAATGATATATCAGCCTCATAACAAAGTTTTAAAATAATATCGAAATCATCGTTATGTTTAACCTCACAAATAAAAAAATGTAGGGGGAGTTGGAGTAGTTTGATCGGCGGGAACATTGATACAGTTCTTAAATTTTGATGATTGAAATGGCTCAAGATCTTCATATCCCCTCATATACAGGGTGTCCAACAAAGGACTCCCTCATTTTAAAATTAAAT
>BGPR01035277.1:0-13684 GCA_013235015.1 Araneus ventricosus | reverse complement strand
AGTATAGTATAGTATAGTATAGTATAGTATAGTATAGTATAGTATAGCATAGCATAGCATAGCATAGCATAGCATAGCATAACATAACATAACATAACATAACATAACATAACATAACATAACATAGCGTAGCGTAGCGTAGCGTAGCATAGCATAGCATAACATAACATAACATAACATAACATAACATAACATAACATAACANAACATAACATAACATAACATAACATAACATAACATAACATAACATATTGCGTATTAACAACAAACATACACAACCGCGGTGGCCTAATGGTAAGATGTCGGCCTCGGAGCCGGAGGGTTTCCAGGTCCGAAACCTGATTCCATTGAAGATCTGTCGTGCATTGGGCCTGTTGCACGTTAGATGATACGTAAGGGGGAAAAAGCTCCGCTGGGGTGGTGCGGAAGTTTGGAGAGGGGGTGCCAGGTCAGGTGTCGTCCTCGTCATCTGATCGCGGCTCAAAATTACGAGGTCCGTCCTAAAATAGCCCTCGTGTTGCTTCAAAACGGGACGTTAATCAAACTAAAATTAAAAACTAAACAACATATGCGAGAGCTCATACTATATAACTGATTATCTCATTTACAGTTAGCTGCATAAACGAACTATTTCGAATTTTGTATAGCATATTAAAATTGCTATTATTTACTTAAATAACTATCACAAGTCCAATGCAAATATACTTTATGTTAATTAAAATAAATTGAAGCATGCGGCTGTCAAAAACTGAGCATAATTTTTTATAAATATCTTCTAAAATAAAAACAGTAAATAATAGAATTTAAAACATTAGTTTAACGATATAATAACCAATAAAAAATAAAAGATAACAAGATTTTCGAGGCATTAACTTTCATTCCCCTTTCAAAAACTAATTAAATATTAAAATTACAATCCAGAATCCTTTAACCAGAGAGAAGTGTTCTTTTCAACAGATAGTCCTCTCAGTGAGAAACAAACGGTAAATTTTCTCTTTTATGAATAACTGAAAGAAGAGAAGAAAAAAAGAAGAATTCCCTCTGGAGGCAGAGTTGAAAAATGGACGGCAGATGTTAGGGGTGCGCCATCCTATAACTCTTCCAGGTGTCTCATCAAAACTGTATTTAAATTATTAAACAGCTGCTAATATTCTGTTTCCCTTCTCCTTAATGCCTCGCTGTCACGGAAGTCAGTCCTGGTGTAATTTAAAAGCCATCGCCTTTTCTCTTCAGCTTGGAAATGTGGAAAACGTCAATATTTAAGACAAAATATCACCGGAGACAGTAACAACAATAAAAAGTGTATTTGCAAATGGCTTCTGGTTAGGGATGGCGGATATTGTGAAAATGACCGGTTTTTGGTTATTCAGGTTTTTTTTAATCTCCGGTTTAACCTGGCGGTTATAATTGGTCAAAATAACCGGTTTTTGGGTTTTTTTAAATAAAAAACAAAATCCGTTTGTAGACAAAATTTACTATTAACCCTCCTAGCGTCAGGCCCGAGATATCTGAGTGAACTTTTTTCCTCTCATAACGGCAGACCCGAGACTGTCTCGGGAAAGAAAAGTTCCATATAGGTGTCAGACCCGAGATTTTTCCTTTTGCAAGTTTTTCTCTCCCCCCCAGGTGTCACTCGGCGATATAATGAGAGGGAGTGTCTGTGGTCAGGGGAGGGTCAGTTTCACCAACTTTTATGAGAATACTCGAAGGAGGGTCTTCTAACGAAGGATTCTGTCACAAGGAATCGAGGATAGAAGTCATCTGTCACTGCTGAACGAAAACAGGTCTAATAGACCCCTACGGTGCGAAAATGACCACAAAAGGGGGTTGAAATCCTTTTGTCCAAAACCTCACAACTTCAAGAATAACCTTCTCTTTTAGCGTGACAATTTCGTTAAACGTAGCAATCTGAAAGCCTAACGGCTGGAGGATTAATACTGTTTTCACAGGGAATCAATCCATTGGCCAATATTTATTTATTCATAAAACCTCTTTCAGTAATCCGCCAAACAACAGACGCCTCGATTAAGCGGTTATCTTTGATTGGAATAAGATGATGGAATTCAAACATTCATAGCTTGGTAAATTTTAGTCTAATCGAACCTAAAATCGAGCCTATTTTCCGATTCGGTTGTTTTGCCCGGTTATTGGATTTTAAAAAATAACCGGTTATAACAGGAAAAAAATAACCGAAAAACCAGTTAACTGAATAAAAAAAAAATCGGTTTTTTGTTAAAACCGGTAGGTTTTTCCCATCCCTACTCCTAGTCGCTTTTTTTTCGAACGCTCAACTGTTGATGAGTGAAAAAGTTTCTTCAGTTAAGAGTTTTAGGATTTGAAAACATACGATAATGATATTAAAATGGTTTAAATAACATTGTTTTCTGGTTAATTTTCCAAGATTAAAACCCTTTCAGAATAATTAGAAGGAGAACGCATTTAAAAGATTTTCTTGGAGAAATTCGTTTTAAAAGTCATACTTCAACCAAATTGTCTCAAGTTTTAAGCTTTTAGTCTAAAACTTCAGCATAATTTTATTTCATCTTTCTTTAAAAAATTAACCGAAAATAACTTTTTGATTTAGTGATAAGAATTATATGAAATTTAATTAAATATTATAAAGCACGTATATCTGCAAAAAGTTTCGCTTGAATAAAACATAATATAGTGTTGCAAACCTGTAATTTTAGTTCCCAGTTATTTTAGTCATATGGCTGGAAAGAGACATTTACAGATGCCTAATTAGACTTTGGGAGAGAGGCAGCCAATGATCCCTTACCTTGGCGACCATTTGGCGACTTTGGTGGGAAAACGAAGGTCCTCAAAAATGCTAGAAATTTCGTCCTATCTCTATTAGGAGCGAAGATATACAGAATGTACTAGATGATTCTATGTGTCGTCACATCCTGTCAGAAACTGCACAATTTCCGAGAGCTCATTGAGTGAATGAATCTCTTTGGAGTATTGTTCGCATTGCGAGTTGGACAGCTATTAGACGCTAACCGCTTTTGTTAGTGCTATTGCTGTTTTTATTAGTGATTCGCTCTCTGTTTGTGCTGCTAATTTGTACGAGTGCTGTTTTCTTATTTCCTGTGCTTCGTGTTTTCCGGAATATTCGTGAATAAAGCTAGTTCTCCATTATCCTGCTTGTTGGACTTTTTTCACCGTACACTCACTTTACGACTTTCGTAACAATATAATTGTTTTATTATGATTTTTCAGACTTTATTTTAGTTCTGTATGGTATTTTATTTGATTGTAGTTTATCATAAATTTTGTTAATCAATTCACATGCCATCACTTTCACTTCATAAACGTCTCATTGCATATCTTCTAACATTCAACTGCATGTCTTACACTGCACTGTAACATAACAACTATAATGAGGAATGCGCAATGAAATCCAAAATGAAACTGTTGGGATGAACGTAACTTGTATCTCGTGAGCATGACATGACTCTATTACTAGAATCCTCTCTAGAAAAATGTGAAAGACTATTTATGGCTAGCAAGCATTGGACCCTCAATATAAGAACAACGCCCATTTCAATCACTATATAAAGCATATGCAAAGTTATATCAGTTTTGTAGCTAAGTTCAGTTTATCCGATTTATGTACAGTTTTGAATCTGTTCTGGGATTACCTCGCAATGATAAATCATGTTCAGATGGCGTGGAAGACACCGATATCCACACTCTAATTTCCAGATATCCACATTACACCAATGTGAGGATGTATGATCCACGATGGTTGTTTAACTGATTCCACTTTTCAGACATCCATATCACACCAATGTGAGGACGTCTGATCCACGATGGTTGTTTGATTGATTCCACTTTTCAAACATCCACATCACATATCCACGATGGCTGTTTTATTGATTTCACTTTCCAGACTTCCATATCACAACCAATGTGAGGACGTCTGATCTACGTTGGTTCGACTGATTCCACTTTTCAGCATCCCCACACACCAATATGAGGACGACTGATCCACGATCGTTGTTTGATTGATTGATTGATTACACTTTCCAGCCCTCTATATCACACCAATGTAAGGACGACTGATAAACGATGAATGCTTTGACTATTCTCATCCTTATTCAGACAATACTCATACTCAATGTGAGGATGCGACCGTCGAGTTGTTTTATTGATTCCACTTTCCAGACATCCATATCACACCAATGTGAGGACGTCTGGATCCACGATGCTGTGTTTGATTGATTCATCCAATCCATTCAACATGTGACAGATCGTCTGATCCGGGAATGGCGCGGGTTTGAATTCATTCCGAAATCTAACATGTGGCCTGACGAGGATGTGAGATCACTATTCTGCATTACAATCAGTGAGGAGAAAATGCACATGGTCCGTGGTATTTTCTTCCGAGACATTCACCATGAGGTCTATCAATGGATGTTCTATGGAATACACTCCAGAAAAATTCTTCCCCGACGTTGGATGACAGTCTGATCCCACTGGTTGCAATTTATCTGATGGTCAGTTACTTAGCATCCCATATCAGCCCAATGTCGCGCACCGGGCAGTCTAGATCAAGATTGTTGATTCGACTTTGCCATACTACATCTACCCAATAGGAGGAGTTTGATCCAGATGGTTGTTTGATGTGTTCATTCCATACATACTCACAATGGAGGCCAACCCGAGTGTGACGGGTATTCCACTCCAGCCCCTGCCTCAACTACACGTGAGAAGTTTCCAATGATAGTTGATTTAAAATGAACATGCCGTCCATATATACAAAGAATCTTCGGAACTGAAGCTCATGGCATCTCCCAATTTCAGAAACCAATACCAAACCACAAATCGAGTAATCTATATTTTGTTAATTTCTAAAAATAAATCATTGCGGTCAAAGGTCTCTTTATACTGTTTGGCGCTTAAGTTTGAGAGGAAGTATGTTGCGGGACATCAGGACATCATCTGACCATGATTCATACCTGAGGGTGGTCAAGTACCCCTCATGAGCTACTAAAGGGTACATTAATATAAATAAACGAAACTAAACTTCAAAAATTAAAACAACTAAAATATATAATATAGGATAAGAACATCGATTAAAAACCTTCGTTAGTAATATAACTAGGGATCAATTATTTCGATTCATGTAAATAAAATGAATTTTAACAAATTCAAAATAGTCAAATTAAGAATCGAATTCATTTCGAATAATATTTCATTCTTAGAATGATGTAATGTCGCATGAAGTGCATGAATGCTGGAAATGCAATGATAACTTGTTTTGAGGGATTATATTCGTAATGAAAACATTAGACGGGAATGAATTAAGAACAATCAAATTTGTTGAAAATATGCAAGGTTTGTAGAACGGGAAATGATTCAATGATGTATTAAGGAATGATATGACAGATTAAATCCTAGAAAATATACAGAGGTTGCAGAAGTGAGGTGATATAGGTTTTAATAAGAAGAAATAAAGGCTTTTCAGCATATTTTCCATAAAGTTCGTCTATGGTCTGACACTTAATAGGGGTCACCACCCCACTTACTAGACGTGCCGGCAGCTATAGTCAATGAAAGTAGTGTCTAGGTAAGAGAAAACGTCATGCGTCCCATGAGCCCACTTATACACGCCTATAGAAACTTGAGGTTAGTTCTTTTCTCCAAATGGTACAAGATAGTAAGGGAGAAAATGTCAATTACAAAGTTGTCAAACGTTATAGAATATTAAGTACATATAAAGCATCCATATGTGAACAAACCTTAAATGCACTTTGTTTGTCTCGCATTGTTTGGTGTGATCTCAAGACTATGGACAAAAAAGAAGATGTATTTTGGGACAAAATGACGTTATTATACTTCTTCTTGCCGTAGAATGACTCAACAGAGCTGATGCGGCTTTTCCGCCAACAGCAGGACTTTGATAGCGTATTCTGTTGCGTGCAGCTCACCATCTATCATGTCGACTAACACCAACTAAAATCGTGCTGCAAGCAAATTCAAACAAGGACTCAAATATGTAGTAGATGACGGAGAGCACATTGTCAACGAAAATGATGGTATCTTGTGATACTAATTGTTTTTTCTCTTTAACTTTCGTGAACGTCAGTTTCGGAAATCCCTGATTAATGAAGCGTGGATTTTAAGCGTTCTGTTCTTGTAATTAATATGTACAAGGTTTTTCGTACAAATTGTAAGCTCTCTAGAATTTTGCAAATGCTGTACTTTTGAAAATTGCATTTGAGATAGGAATCGTTAACTGAGTTTGCTACCAGGTGTGCGTTGTAAGTGGTCTCATCGCATAGCGTGATTACATTTTACTATACCTATGACACTACTTCGTGATATTAGCAATGCTGTCGTTCTGAGTTAAGGGAGGTTCGCCCTTATTTAAGTAGGGCATCCTGTATACCTATTTATTTCTTGATGCATGTTTTGCTTATTAAATAATGTCTTTGACTGTTAGTCGAACGCAGCTTCAATGGAGCAGTGTCGAATTTTACCTTACCTAAATCATCGACCTTGTGACAGATAGGGTTGCTTCCGAACACTGAAATGTACACTGATTCCCCTAAATCCTTTCAGAATGGTGTGACGTTAAATCGACGTTCTCTAAATCTTTCCTTGCTGTTGATGGTAAGTTCACAGCGAATAGTACTTGATCAGTAAATGGTTTTCAACATTTGACGCGAATCAGAATTAATAGTTCAACGCATGAATTCCCTTCCTCATGTTCAAAATAGGCGTTGATCAAGACCAAATAAAGATGAAACTGACCAATTTATTGAGCTACAATTTGTATTTATTGTGATAATGTTTCTATATAAAATACTAATATTTGGAAGAACATTTTTGCAATTTTAATTGATTTTTATATTGTAGAAATTTGTAAAGTGTTTCCCTTGGCATGGTAAATCTATGAGCGAAACTTCGCCATTTCGGCTGTGCTTGAAACAGAGTTACTCGACTTTGGAGATCAAGGGAATTTCAGAAAATCTGAACCAGTCCCATCTCTACTGGAGCCAGTGATTTCTAGAACCTACAGATTGACATCACTCATGTGTTTGTTAGTGTTTAGCTAATCTCTCGTGAAAATACTTTATTTTTTTTATTATCCTGTTTTATAATCTGTACTTACTGACCACCTACAAGGGGAAGATTTTGTAACAATATCTCAATAAAATGATTGTTCTAAATGATAACTACACCATCAATGAAAAATACAAAATAAAGTGAGTGTATTTATTTATGGTTCACATTTTATATCTTTTATAGTTGACATTTTTTTTAGCAGGTTTGAAAACTTGTGACATTTATTAAAAATGTTTCTTTCATACATGAAAGTGACTCGAGAAGTTTTGTTGTGTCAATGTCTTCTTCATTCATACATACTATGAACGATAATGTCTTCTTCATTCATGGCATTTGGACCTATAAGCGGGCAAAAAATGTTGATTCTATCCGAAATATAAACAAATCCGATTAGTAAGTTTTTTTTCATTCTTTAAGAACTTTAGTCAGTTAGGAGAAAAAGGTATAAGTTTATGAATATGGTATGTGATTTTAAAATAGACTGTAGATAAAAAAGGATATTTATGGTAATACTTTTATTGGAGATAAGAGCAATTTAATCAAGGCAAATGTACCTTTGAAGAAATCAACAGAATAAACTGAATACAAAAATCCCTTAGGGTTGGAACCTTAAGTACATTAACCCTAACACTGATTCTAATGTAACTTTTCACATCTGTTAGATTCATGTTTGGAGAATTTTTATACCAAGATACATCTTTCTCATTAATACTTTATGATTAAAAAAATTCAAAACGACTATTTTTTATAATTTTTTTGTGTCAGAACAAAAAATGGAAATAATTCAATGACTTCAAACTCTGTTATAGATACATGTTAATTTTATGAGAGTAAGTACCTTTATAATTGGTACTTAAATGGAGATTTTGATTTAATTTTTAATTATTTTAGAATTTACAAAAGTACATTAGACCATAGTGAAAATTTTACCTATTTATGACAAAAAAAAATTGAAAATATAAAGTTTTGAGTTTTTTAAAAGCTCATTTCAGTACTAATAGAAAAGGTGTATACTTGAGCTGGTTTCAAAGCAGCAGACTATACACAGAATTTGATGAGAAAAAGGCATGACATCGAGTAACAAGGGTTAGGGTTCCAACTCCCCATAAAAACATAATAAAATACAGAAGAGAAAATAAGAAAACCGTATGGATAATTCTGAAAGTCTGTTTGAATTATCACAGTTCGTGATATTCTTAGTGATGCTACATTTGTTGAAATATTATAGTTTTGTATTGAAAATAGAGACAGGGAAATCGGAGCTACACAATTTCGCATTGTTTAACCCTGTGACTGTCGTAAATTTTTTTTTAAAAATCACTATTTAGATACAACTTTGCAAAGTGTTCTATACATTAATATTTTTCTCAATTGAGTCCGGTTAGCGTTGCCTAGATCGTTATGAACCTGTGCAAACGTTTATGCTGACGAATGATGTGCGAAGCTTAGCAGGTAGAGCATCTATTCGTCCTCGTACATCTACCGCAGATGTCAATCCAAATCTCAAAATAGACCTTTGTGTTCCAGACCCTCATATGAGAAAATCAGTAAGAGGATCGGAGAGTTGCACTGACTGCAATGATTCTCAATCCTCAACTGGGTGTAAAGATATGTAGGCTTTTCATCGTCACCTCCTAAGGTACCCTGATATAACTTGCTTTCCTTCGGCAAATCGCCGATGGTCCACTAGTATAGAGAATCTGGTCGGTTGGCGGCCTGATCAAGTTCAACATGCAAATAAATAAACGTCTTCACTCGTACCGTAAGCGGATCGTGGCGGTAAGAAATTCACCTGGTTCTGTGTCTCTCAGTTGTTGCATCTCTCATTGAGCGTTCAAAAATGTAGAATCAGTGCGCTTATTTTCTGTCGCAAACTGCAACTTAATATAGCTACAAATTTGAATAACTGTCTTTGCTTTCCAAATGTATAAGCATGTGCTGATACTTTTAAAACAATTCGATCTTTTGTTTGTAACCTGTAAGAAAGTTTTATATGATGGAATCAAAAGTGCATTTGAGATATTATCATTTGTACAATGTTCGTAGATATAATATTTTAACGTAGGACTACGTCCCCCATTCAGGTGATCTCAGGAAGGAATTTGATTCACACCCAAAATCATACAAAAAGCAGGTATGGGAGATCTCTATATCTCGGTCAATACCATGAATATTTAAAAATACACAACGAATGTTTATTTTAGGATAACGAGCAACAATAAAGTACAAAGAAATTTGAAAATCGGATTTAGTGTTCGATCGAATACAGATCCAAAGCTGGGCAAAATACGCATGAATTGATGAAATGTACGTGATCCACTCTATCTCGGTAACCACTATGCTAAAAACACTAACTAATGTCTTATTGAGATAAAGGCATGAAGTTACAAAAAAAGGTGAAAATCTGAAGGTTAGATAGTTCAACTGAAATGATCTGATTAGTAGAAAATACGCACGAATATGTGAACTGCGCTGATCCTCTATATCATCGGTAACTACATGTTAAACATACCATTGTCTTATAGTTAGAACAAGGGTAACCAGAGTATAAAAAAATTGAAAATCTGGAGATTGTGATTCAGGCGACTCGAGTCTCACAAAGTTGGTAAAAAATACGCATGAATTGAATATTTGATCCTCTATATCTCAGTAAACATATCGTTAAAACAAACTAATGTTCTATTTTGAGATCAGGTAACACAGAAGTTACAAAATAGAATGCATTTTACGCAACGAGTCTCAAAGTTCAAAAATACCATGATAATGAAGCCGATTTTAGGAACACATTATAGAAATCAATATTTAGAGTAGGAGCGTGAGCTAAAATACTTACGTTAAACTTACGAGAAATTGAGCAAATATCAGCGTAAGTAGCTTGCTTTACATCGAGCTGTAAAAGACAGCCTCCATCTTTTTTTCATCTGAGGTCTAAAACATGGACATTTCATCAAAATCTTCTTTGTGAAGTTTTTGACTGCAATTACAATCTCTTTCTCTTTGTTGTGCAGAGAAAAAGTAAAAAAATACAAAATGGGAGGCACAAAGAAAATGACCTGAATCTATCCGTTATTCTTAAAAGAATTCAAATCACAAGATAAAATAAAATGCCAATTAAAATGCTCATGAAAGGTACACTGTATGTAGTTGAAAAATACTACACTGAGAAATTTCACTCTACTAATTTAAAATCGGTTGATCGTTAAGTAGTTCGACAATGGTGAAATTGGAGTTGTTAGATTGTTGTATAAGATTGATAGGTTTGTATAAAGATTGATAGTTTGTAGATTGATAGTTTATAAGATTATTGGTTAATATTGATAATGAATAAGGATTGTGAATTGTAGATGACGATTGATAGTGTACAAATTGATATAAGAGTGTAATAGAATATATTGATAGATTATAGATTGAAGATTGCTAAGGCTGATAGATTGTATAAATTGATAGACATGATTGATAGATTGTATAAGATGATAGATTATAGATGATTGTATAAGATTGTATAAGATTGGATATGATTGTATAAGATTGTAATAAGATTTAGATTGTAAGGCAATGATCATAGATGTTAGATTGATAGATTTAGTCATAAGATTGGATAGATTATAGATTGATAGATTTATTATAGATTGAGATGTGATTGTATAAGACACAAGATGAGAATTAGTAGACAACAAATACCCAAGAATTAGCAGATATTCTTACTAAAATCTAGTCTTAAGCCACAATCAATACAAAAATTGTTGACTTTCCTTAAGGCAATTTAAAAATGTTAAATAATATTGAAATAATTTTTGATGGACTTTTGCGTATGAAACCTTTCAAATAAAAACTATTCTGAAATTGAAATCTTCTATTTTCAAGACAGTGTTCCTTCTGTCACCTGGTACCTCGAATTTCATATCAAAAAACTATATTAATTTTCAACATGGAACAAATTTTGAAAATATCGTTTCCAAACTGATTACTCATTTTCTCTTCATAAATGTTTTTTACCGTTAATCTTGAATCGACGTGATTTGTAAAAAAGGAAATATTGAAATGCTCTTCAGTATCAAAGCTTCTGCTAAATAAGTCTCAGTTCTCCATTCTGATGAACTCCTTCATAGAAGTAAGGTTCACTGGTCGGGGTTCTCGGCGCACGGAAATTGATTCGCCCTTGGCCAGCTTGATAACGACCACTTGCACTCGTAGAAACACAAATAGGTCAACAGCTTTCAATCATTGAGTCTGAACTAGGAAGAAGAGTTGGCCTTTCCAAAAAGTAGAAATGCTATTAGTGTCTACTTCAAGTTATGTAGCACCTACTTATAATGTTAGGTTTGACTCGATTCTTCAGACTATTTTTTGGTTTCATTTTCTTTGAATGTATTGACTTCCCTTGTTTGTCATGTATGAGTCATATTGCGCTCACCAAACATTAGTTTAAATTTTGTCAATGATAATTCAAAAAGTAAAACCCACAAATAAACTCTGATAGATCGATTGTAAAGAGTCAAAGGAACATTCTAGTCCACTTTGCTAGACTAGGATTCAGAAATGTTCAATTTAAATAGAATATACTTTCTAGCAGAGGCTTCCATCTAAGTCTAACTAAGCCTTTTCAAGCGAAATTTCCCAAACCACCTAGACAAACAAGATAAAGTAAAAAAGAATTTCCAGGAAAGACAAAAACAATGACATATCGCTAACAAGATTGATTTAAAGATTAATACCTTCCGGCAAAAATACCTTCATAAAAATATCAGTAAGAAGAAAATTCAAACTTACTCCATTCTTCCAAAGAATTAAAACGTCAAATGAACTCACAGACAAAGAATAGAGAATCCTCGCCTTAAAGACAATCCAAGTAATCTAACCAACAAGAGTGGTGCACATCTTCTTTCAAAAAGAAAAAAAGAGAAACAGGGAGTGACAAATTTGTTTAAAATTTGTTTTAATTCTAATTTAATTTATTGATTGTTTTAATGCATCTTACCGAAAGAAATACTTTAATCTAGACTTTTTTGATACATAACTTTTCTTTCAAACAAAGATTCAATTTAATTTCAAGGTCACCATTTGTGATCTTCTTCACATTGAGATTGGTGATTACCGTTTTTTGTTATAATATGATCTATTTTGTGTTTCCTTACTTAAACAGTGAGTTTTTTCATAACCGTCTTCAATTATCTATTGAAAATTATTTTTGAAGGGTAAATATGCAGCCATAATCAAAAGCATTCTTTTTTCATCATTATTAACAACTTCTTTTAAGTGAATGAATTTAGTTTTCTATTTATTGTGATGATTTTCCTTATAATTCACGTGCTGCCAAGGTGTATTCCTGTTATTATAATTTCGAAATTCTAAGTGATTATTAGCAAGTTTTAAATACTGTATTATGATGTTTAATGTTATACTGTATAAATGATTACTAAAAGTTTAAAATTTTCAACATTTTTCATAAATACGTCACAATGTTATTATAAAAAATTTTTTGTTATGAATCTTGAAATTGTTCGATCGATTTAAATCGTAATACTGACAATGTATTTATAAACGTACATTTCTAAATTCTGTTCAGAGATTTAAATGGTTGAAACCAAACGCTCACTAATCTTTTATCATTACTAAAATCTGTTGGGCCTCTTCCATCTGTAATTTTGATCATACTTTCATCATCATTTCATTTTACAATTAAATGAAAGAAAAAATAATTCAATTTGGCCAATCTTAGAAAATAGCTAAGTAATAAATGAATAAATAAATAATGTAGTTCTCACAGAAGATTCTTAACGATCTTTTGAGAGTTACTCATCTTGAGAATTAACTGTGTTCCAGGCAATGAAGATTGACGTAAAAGCTGAGTGTTGGTAGAAATTGCACCATTTTGCCAATAGATCTGAATGTGATTAAATCATTAAATGGTCGATATATTTGAACTCAATATAACTTTCAAATCGCTAGTGAACTATACATAGGAAACGCTGGAGTGATATTACATATGGGCAATCCTAGTGTTTCTAGGGCTTGAAGTAGTGAGCTCATTATTATGCCTGACAGTACAGCACATCAGTCTGCCATGAGCATATAGCTATTGACAAGTGTAATCTTATGTCAGTTCTTTACATTAAATTATCTTTGTTTGTGAATTTTTGTCTGATTCCATATAATTTTTATCGACTCCTTGCACTTCTAATAAATGAAAATTATGAAGAAGATAGTGTTGTGCTTTAGGTTATCCCAGAAGCATGTGAAATTCTTGCAGCAAGTTTGATTTTTCTGTATATTAGCTTGTTTCATACAAGATGTGGAACTTTGCAGCAAAATTTCTGCAAAGTAACAAAACACTGAAACGGAACCAACCCACTTTCAAAACAGTTTGCTGTAGTTGTTATGACAATTCTACACCACATTGAAACGAAGTTCTGCTGCAAATATACAGTACGCCTCAGAAATAATCTTTTGTCTGTTTAAAATACTGATTTTTAATAGCATCTCCCAGAACCTCCTTTTTATTGATTCTACAATCAATGATATTATGAAAAAATTACAGCTTTTACAAAAAAATTGTGTACATTTCCATCTTTTACTAAATACAATAATGCAACTGAACGAAGCATGA
>BGPR01035276.1:0-13856 GCA_013235015.1 Araneus ventricosus | reverse complement strand
TTCATGTCCATATTTTAGTTAATTTTATGCTCTTGAATTGCTTATGCTCAATTTTTGAACGAAAAGTGTTAAATTCTTATCTTAAAGTCTATCTTAACGAGAATATTTTGAGTTATTACCAAGTCGAGATTCGCATCTATTGTGCAGTCTCGGTGCTTTAACTGCCGCGAAATTCTCAAAGAGATAATTCAGCATTGTTCAAGTTGACATTCAGTATTTCTTTCAATAACTCGGAATCTGTCGCTCATAGATAGTTTTCAGAATTCGTTGTGAATTTGTGATATTTTTCAAAAAAAAGCTACAGACTTTCCGCATTTTCTGATCTCTAAATTTTCCATAAGATTTTCGATACTCATAGCTATTTCTATGGCAGAAAAGCTACCTTTTCAATTTAGTTAAAAAGAGCTTTAATTAATGATATTTATTATTCTGCAAATGATAAGCACATTTTTACAAGTTACATAAAAAAATTATAGTTGCACGCCAGGACATTTTTTCTTCTGAGAGAAAATAATAACTATTTTCTCCAAACATACATCTTTAGAATTCTCTCAATTCCGGAGGAAAAGCGTGGGAACAATTTCACAGTCGTTGGGAGGTCTAGCAATGAGAAGATAATTGTGAATCGAGAGGAGGTGTGAGGTGTTAATGGGTTTTATTATAGAGATAACGTGTGAGCCGTATCTCTGAGAAATTGTGATAATTATATTTCCCAAGACGAAAAATGCGTATATACCAAAACAACGCTCAGGATAAATTGAAAGATCTTCAATTTATCTTGCGAATCTTCAATAGAATCGGGTTTCGAGCCTGGAACCCTCCGGTCCCGAAATTGAGACCTTATTACTAGGCCACTGTGTCCCCAGAAATTTATGAAACATATTCAACATTAAGAATTCGGGATGCAAATTAATTATTTTTTTCTCCTGCCAGTAATTTCACACAGACATATATTTCCAAATGCTTCTGAATTTTTAAAGGGCTTTGGATAAAGGTATCTTAATAAAACAATGATTAATTAAAAATAATTGTTGGTAAAATATTCATATATGCCGCATTGAGAAAAATTGCGTCTAAAATTAAGTAAAAAAATACATTCATACTTGTAATAGCTCCAAGAACATAAAATTAAGCACACTTGCTTAAAAATGAAGACAGGTGAGTTAAAATTTAAGAACTAATTTCTTGTTTTTGAATAAAATGAATGAATGTTATGAAGTGAAAGGACTCCAATCAACCTGAAAGTTTTGTTGAATTTTAAAAATAATTTTTTTTTCTTCAACGAAGGCATTTTTGAGATCAATCGCCGAGTAAAAATTGATTGTACGACTCTCTTATCTACATGCACGAGCGAAAGAAGTTTTAGTCTAGTCAAAAACTATCTGCGAGCTACCATGGCCAGAGAAAAAATTAAACGGTCTTTGAAATTTATGTTTTTAATTCTTCATTTTCTATTATTGCTCGTCATTGCGTCAGACAATTCTTACTGCATTAAAATTACAAATAATTTATTATTCCAAATAAGTATTAATTATAAATGAATTAATTAATTAATACTTAATTACTTTTAACTAAATATAAAATTAATTATGTGTTATTTTAAAGTTAAATTAGAGAAAATTTTCTCGTCCCCCTCGTCGAAAAATGCCTGCCAGCGCCCCAGCTTTTGCTAATCCATCACTGTGCCAAATTTGGTCCCAGTATATTTAACGGTCTGGGCGTGCATATAGTAGACAAAAACGAACATAATACTCAAAAAATGCTCTTATATATATATAGGTATGCTAACCTATAAACCTTATCATGTTAAAATTAATTTTATTAAAATAACTATTCAAAATTATATGTTAAGGTACATTCGAATCGAGTGGAACTCCGTTACCTTAGAAACTTGATATTTTATATAAAAAGTATGTATTGAAGTAATGCATTTTTTATTATATATTTGATGACGGAATTTCATTCAAAGTATGAAAATAAATAAAAGACTGTTTAAGAGTGACAGAATTTAAATGAAAATGTATCTCCCCAGATCTATAACGAAAATTTATAAAATGAGTAAATGGAAAATGTATCCATGATTCACCAATAATGAATGTTTTCATTCATTATTGGTGAATGACACCTGATTGTTGTCATTCATTCACTAATAATGAATGAATAACATGAGGATATCACAATGATCCAAAATGTATTTTCAGAGCATAAATGGTAGTTAGAATTTGTATTTGACTTTCATTTTTTATTATGATACATTTCCAAAGAAATATTTATTTGATAGTTAATAAAATGCTCAAAATATTCTTAAAGGAGTTGTTAATATAGTTGCATTCAAATGAAATAAAACATTCATAATTAAAAATATATCACAGATTTAAAAGTTAATAAAATAACGGTAAATTTTCTGAAAATTATCATAAAATATTCTCATCTTTTTAGTTCGTGTGATAAAAGAAAAAGAAAAGATATCGGCAAATATTACTTTTTTCAATCGTCTGTTTCATTGAAATAATTAATCAACCCATTCATCAATGTATCAAATTGGCAATTAAGAGGAGAGAATGAATGAAAGAATGCGGTCGAAATACATTTCAAGGCCGCTACAAGTTGCAAGATAACATAATTTTCAGAATATTGATTTAATAAAACTAAAAAAAGCATTACATTTATAATGCCTATAAAAATCTGATTTAAAATCGATCATTCTCAGATTATAATATACCAATAAAGTTTGCCAACGTAATCAATTAATTTTTTATACGATGCTATTGTCCAATCCAATTTCCGACTGTTCTTTTAAGTAAAAAAATAAATACAAATAGCCATGCGTTTCAGAAAACGATCAACCACAATAAGTCTATCTGAGTGGTCTGCTGAAGTCACACCGGGGGGAATGAAGAAAATAACACTCCCTTGCTCCTATGGGCTGGAAGCTGGAACGCTTATTCGTTTCCCTCTTCGAATTACAAAAGCTCCGTAATCATTCAAAAACGCATATCACAACAAGAAGGATGATTCACAGAAAGACTTATTGAACCGCGATCGGGGAAAATTGCGATCAGGAGGAACAGGAAACGAGGAAACTGCGAATTGTGATAAAATAATAGGGAGGTGGTGTAAGGTGATCTGCCGTGACCAAAGAGCCAATCCCGTGGGTCATGGATCTGCACGGTGAAGACGCTGCTCCCCCTCGACCTGAGTGGGTGAGTTGATGCCCCCCTGTGTGGGGAGGGTAGTTCATACATTTGTGAGAGCTTTTAGATTAGCATTTCATGGCGCCATCTGTTGACAGTATATAGAACTAAAACCTTACAAAAGTATATTAAAAGATATAAAATTAAAAAAAAAACACTTTATGCGCATTTAATTAAAAATGACTGAATCACACCTTTCTGCCTGTAGTATTCATCACTGGTATTTGTGATTTTTTGATATTACGTAGAAAATAACAGTTCGTCAAATATTCGTCATCCCTATGTGAATACAGATCAATTTCTGAGGTTGTTTACAAAGGAACCAGTAGAATAGTTGGTTTGATCAATAAATCTAACTTTTAAGTTTTTCTTGATTCCAATGGGGGTCAATTCACGGTCACGTGTCAACTGAAAAATGACCGCGCCAGGCGAAAGTTAGAGCCTTCTGCGGATCTATTGAGAGTCTCTCCCGTAACGTTAATGGACTTTATGCATGTGACGTCACATCCACGACATCAACACTAAAAATAATTGTTAGCACATGTTTTAAAATTATTTTGATTTCTGAATCACTGAAATCTAATTATAGATTAACTTTTTTTTTATTGCATAGCTGTACAATACATTGAAATCTAGTTATTCAATGTATTTTGTTACAGATTATAAAATAAAATATAAATGCTAACAAAGTAAATCTCCTTCTTGCTAGCTAATTTTCTCAAAAAATAAACTGTATACCTTTAATGTGAAAATAAGAAAAAAGATTTACATTGATACTTATTTATATATTATTTTCTCACTTTTTTTAGCTTAATAGCTATTAATAAATGCTATAAAAAGTTTTGTAAGACAACTACACTCTTCTGAATAAATAGATAAAAATTTATAAATTTAATTGAAAATGTGATTAGAATAGGATTTATATTTGCATCAATTCAATTTTTTAATTGTAGATTTTTTAAAAGGCAAATTATCAAACCATTACTAAAAATGCAAAAATTGAATTGTTCACTGAAGAAACTTAAATGATAGGTTTTAGAAAGAAATTACTAGGATATTGTTGAGAAACACAGTAAGTGAATTTTCAAAAATATGATGGCGAATTGAAATTCAAGTACGAAATGATTTTAATGAATATTTTTCTATATTATTTTGCCCACGTTGGGTAACACTGTTATATAGTGAATATGTGTAATGTTTCAAATAAACACAATAAAAACAGTTTAATGCAAAATATTGTTTTATTACACAACAGAGCCCACTTTTCAAATTTCTTTCCATGATTGAATGAATGTTTATTGTATTCAATTTCAGACACAAACAAAAACAATATTCACTATGCAAAAAAATTTGTAAATGATATAATTTAAAATTATAACGCATAAAAATGGATTGTTCAGCTAACGAAAAAGATTATGGTTCCTCAAAATAATATTTGTAACTAGAGTAATAATAATATCTTTAACGCTTCATAAACTTTCTCAAACTACAACGGGAAAAGATTACAAACTGAAAATTAACAGAAATTATTTTTAAATTTTTTTTTCCTAGTATTTAATATTAGAAGAAATTTATTACTCATCTAGGAATTTCAAAGTTGCTTCTACTTTTGTACTGTAGCAAACTCATAAACTGAGATGATGAAATAAAAATATTTTGAATGCATATGTATAAGATTTTATGTTTAAAATAAAGAAGAATACCAACCCAAAAATAAAGTTGTTAAATTGTCAGATGAAGCCAATAATGTAGCACAGAGACTTCAAATTTGACGAGTTTTTTTTAAAACCAAATAATCTCTTCAAGTTTTCTTAGATAGACAAATCCAATATAATTTAATAAACTAAGCACATTTAGGAAAGGTCAATAATTATAAAACAAATAATTTATATAAAAAAGTACTATAAAATAATCTAAACACAATATGAAAAAAGTTAAAGATGCATGTATATCTTGAATTATATATCAGGCCACTTCAAGAAAATCAATTACAACTGTGGCGCAAGCAAATAAATGCAGTCACAGATGAAAAAGATCATCTTGTTGGACAGATTTAAGCCAAAGGGCTGTCTCTACAATGTACCTTCAAGTGTCGAAAGCAGGTTCAGAAATATGAAATGGATACACATCCATTTTTATGTTGAATATAAGGCATTCGGAAAATGCAGTTATCTTCATTCACAGAAAACAGATTTGCTTCATCATACTAAAAATTTATATGTAACTTTACAGTGAATATAAATTATTAATGCATGCTAAAAATAACATGCATTAATAATAAATTGCATCAGTGGCGAATCCAGGGGGGGGGCTAACGGGCTACAGCCCCCAGAGCCAAGCCAGAATTCTTGATATTATTTAAAATCATTTAAACTGTTTTTTCTTAATTTACCTCTTTATAAAAAATGACAAAAACGTTTCAACTTTGCCTCCTGGCTTGGACAGGCTCGAAAATTTTCCTATTTTTGTAGTCATTCCACTTGTACTTGTAGCTTTGAAACGGTCGAAGACATGTTTTGGCTAGTTATTTCATTGTAATTTTTATTAAATTATAGAAAGTATTGAATAGTTCTTTATGATTCTTATTGTCAGGTGACTAAAGTCTGTGAAGTTAAAGAGTTTTGGTTTACTTTAGCCTTGAGGTTTGACATTCGTCACGACGATGCAAAATTTTTATGACCTCAGCCCCTCCCAGACCCGAATTCTAGATTCGCCACTGAATTGCATGCATTATAATAACATACAATATTATAACATTATAATACATAACATGCATTAATAATAAATTATTAATGCATGCTAAAAACATATGGAACTAAATTTTTATTGGTTTTCATACTTAATATAATAAAAACATCAGTAATTTCCAAATGCTATTATTATTATCTCGAAAATAAACATTTAAATATTTTCATAATGAAAAATACTTTTCATATATAAACGAACAGTTTTTACAAGTTACAAATAGTTGGTAAACTACAAGTTAAAAATAGTAGATACCAAGAATACAAAACAGATCATGCATCATACATCATGATAATAATAAATAGTTAATGAAACAATAATATAAATAGAATACAAATCGGAATAAGGGGAAAAAAATCCGAGGATACTTTGATAAAGAATATTACATATAAAATTAATGCACTGTGAAATTACTAATTGTAATATACAAATTAGGGTAAATATCGAGTTTACGGTACCCAACGAAGTAAGTGGGTACCATGAACTCCACATTAACCCAAATTCGGTTTCAAATTATTATATTAAACCATATTGGAGAACAATCTTTAGAAAAAGAAAATTAAAGTTTGCTCATACAAAAATACTAGCTATGAGGAACCAGGACTCCAAACAGAGAATTAAATTAAAAAAAAGTAAAATACGAATAATGAATGATAAAGCATAATACGAATAAGTAAATATGAATAAAACAATACGAATAAAATACTCAGATCAATTAACTAAATACCAAACGCATATAAAACTGAATAAGGCAAAATTAAACTGAGGACACTTTACAAAAACACACTACATCAAAAAATTATTTCCCCCATACATATAAATGATAAGAAAACAGAAAAAATAATGAAATCTACTAATCATCAAATAGCAATATCTAAGAATTAAATGCACCTTTTTAACATAATTACAATAACAATGAATATAAACTATCCAGCAAAAAAATAAGTACAAATGACAACATCCAGAAGAAAATAAATCATTGTTAGAAATTTTCATTGGGATCAATAAAAGTATTCATTTTTAGAAAAAACTATTTAACATTAATTAAAGGGTTATGGAAGTTACACAACATGCAAGTAATAAAAAAAATAGAATTTATATTGTGTAGGGGATAGGTCTCTAAAATATTTGTATATTTTGATTTGGGATATAGCCCTTTCTACTTTTACTCGTGCATTTGATATCTTGCAGTTTTCAATTCTATCAGATTCATCAAACTGTATACAATCCTTTAAAAATTTAGGGTATTTCAATTTACAACTTATTTTTTGAAACTCTTGTTCAATCTGAAAACCTTTATCTGCCATCACAACGTCATTTGGTTCCAACAGATCCGTCAGTTGGCTTTTAATAAAGAGCTCCTTATCCGATATACTACCACAATATAATGGTGAAATGAAGCTGATGGTCTCTGACGGCATAACGCCTATCATACCTTTTAAAGTATTTGTGTTTTTGTAGAAACTGAAGGTCATTTGTTGTTCTGCTGGACTGTTAGGTTTCTGTATTGGAAAATCAGTACAGTCAACAATCACTCTACAGTCTCTGTTTTCAGAATAGAACTGCCTTGGCATTGACTCAACAACTTTTGATTTCGAAGGAAATATATATAACAGTTTAAGCTTTTCATAAAGAACTGTCGTTACGAATGTAAAATATCTTGAAACTGTCGAATCAGAAATTTCAAACAAAACAGATAAAATTCATTTGAAATTCCAGTTCTTAATTTTACAAGAAACAGGAAAAAGAGATCAACAGGTCGCTTACAGAAATTTCCCGTTTGAAGGTCCTCTTCAACATTCAAAAAAGAATAAATGCAAGAAAACCTTTTTATTGTGAAAGCTGTTAGTGCCTTCATCTTAGAGTCATTCGATATATTCTCTGGGATGAAGGCCTTTTTCGCAAGGGAATTTCGCAATTCTTTAAGCTTATCTTTTAGCTTATTCATCATGTCATCATAACATCGGAAAAAAGTCAGAGTACATTCCACTGTAATCAGAATTTATGTAAGTTCTTTCAATAATTAATTCTTTTATATTTACATATTAAATTTCTGAACATGTATTTATTATATACCATATTAATTTTTCAACTTTAATGACACTTTTAATAAATTAGTTCAACTATATTACCTGGATTTCAGGCATATTTCCCAAAGTATTCACTAGATGAATAAATTATTAAGATATTTATCCACTAATTTTAAGCTAGGAGTGACAAATTTTGCTACGGTTGTTTGTTTACTTTCATCAATAAAATACAGATTTTGATTTTGGGAAAACAAACATAAAGTAATAATTGTATTAAAATTTTCCAAACGATATTCTAAAAGATTATTAATTTTATTAAACTTTTGTCAAGTAAATGAGAGTGCACTCACTGTTTTGTTCCGTCTGGCTGCATATTGTTTCCATCTGTTGCTGATGATGGCAAACCGACTTTCGGTATCTGCTTTGGAGTTTTGGAGACGATAATAGGAACAGCTTATTGTTTCAACAACTGGAACTAGAAGGCATAAAACCTTGTATTCTAGTATTCTTCAACCAAACTTAAAAAACGTTTTATCTCGGCAAACAGTTTTGGCTTTAGCATTAGAGCATCCAATTACACTGCAGTATCTAATTTTGATTCAAATATAGAAAGAAATAAGATTGAAAAGTAAAGCAACTAAAACGTAAATAATACTTCCGCTTCGTAGCGCGGCGGAAGTTGTTAACTGCGGATCCATCGGCAAAAGTGGTGCGGATTAGCGCTTAGATGACATGCGCAGCTTCGGCCATTTTGAGTAGACACGTGACCGTGAATTGACTCCATTCAGCGACAGACCAGATGAAGAGCACTAGAGAGGAGTGAAACACATGCTAAGATATCCCAAGGGAACCAAAAACGGAAAGCTGATGTTCAGGAGAACTGGAAAACAACTACAAGCCTACTCGTATGCTGGCTGGGGAGGAGACACAAGTGACAGAAAGTCTTTCAGTTGATACATGTTGCTCCTTACAGGCGCAACAGTATCATGGTGGAGCAAGAAGCAAGCCATCACTGCTCTGTCATCAACTGAAGCAGAGTATGTTGCAATGTGCCACGTTAACAAAGAAGTTTTGTGGATCAACAGCTTATTGAGGGAGATGTCTGTGAAATTTTTCACTGTTCCTCAAAAGGTGCTTGTCGACAACCAAGGAGTTTTTTTCTGAACATCTTTGTCTAGCAAAGGTGAATGTTGTTTTTCAGCTTCAAAGATGTGCAGACAGATTTTCGTTGGACAACGTTTGTGCAGTATATAATTTCTTGTGATGAGGAGCGCCCACCTCAGTTAACAGCAAAAATGCTGGTTTTTATCTGTCTACAGATATATTGATATCCTTTCCTTTGATTGTCACAGTAAAATACTTGTCGTGACTTTTCACAACTAGAAAAGATCCATCATAAGGAGGTTCTAATGGTTTTCTAACTCTATCAATGCGTATGAACACATGTGTACAAGTTTGCAAGTCCTTATGGACAAAAACCTTTTGAGAAGGATGTCTAGTGGTTTTAACAGTTCCATTTATTTTTGTAGGTCTTTATCAAATGTATAGGCATCCAAGATACTTTTTAGTGTCTCAAAAAATTATCCTGGTAACCTGATAGGTTGTCCGTAAACCATTTGTGCAATAGTGTAATTTGTATCACCACTAAAAGCCGATCTTAGTCCCAACAAAACTGCTGATAAGGTTCGAGTCCATTTAATAGAATTGTGTGCTCTGACTGCTTTGATCAGCGATTACACGGTAAGGCATTCCAAAGCGCGAAATCCAATGATAATAAAATTCTCGAGCTACTGTTTCAGCCGTCACAATTGCTAAAGGAATAACGTCTATCCAACATGCGAAACGATCGATGCAGGTAAGGCAGTACGTTTTCCCTTCAGAAGTAGGAAACGGGCCTATGATGTCAATATGGATAACACTGAATCTATCATCTACTTCTTTGTAAGTGGCAATTTGTGCACGCATTTGTCTGTTAATTTTGTTCTTTTGACAATGGATACAAGATTTTGAACATTGGGTGATATCCTTTCGAATGTTCAGCCAAGCTGTGAATTTTTTGAAATATGTGCATCCGAAAATCTTGACGTATAAATGGACGAATTTTTGTTGCTGAAATATCACACCAAAGTGGCTTACCAGAGTCCAAAGAATATTGCTTAAAATGTAAAGATGGTTGCGAGCGTAGCTCGTTAAAATCTTTATTATCGATTTGTGCATCCGTAATTTTATCATAATCTATTTCAGAGACAGATTCTATCCTAGATAACGCGCGCGAATCTGCAACAATGTTTTCTTTTCCGCCAATGTGACGAATATCTGTTGAAAACTCTCGATATATATTGTAAATGACGTAGCTGTCTAGGTGAGGCTTTCTCATTCTTTTGCTGAAAAGCAAACATCAAAGGTTTGTGATCAGTGTATATTGTGAATTATCTTCCTTCTAGGATATGCTTCAATCGTTTGGTCGTAAGGTATATTCCTAACAGTTTCCTGTTGTAAGTACTATATTCTTTCTGAGCATTAGTTAACTTTTTGGAAAAGAAGGCTAAAGGTTTCCAACCGTCTTCTTCAAACTGTTGCAGTACAGATCCAACTGCGTAGTCTGAAGCATCACTGAAGAGAGCTAATGGCGAGTCAGGATTAGAGAAACTTAATAATGTAGCGTTTTCCAGATCTTGTTTGCACCGCTAAAAATTCTCTTTTGCCTCTTCGGTCTACGGAATTTTACTTTTATCCTTTTTCTTAGCCCCATTTAAATACTCATGGATTATTGCTTGATTTTTGGCAGTATCTTTGATATATCGCCTATAAAAATTAATTAGACCAAAAAAAAGTACGTAATTCGTGAATGGTTTACGGTAATCTATAATTCAAGATGGCATTTATTTTTTCAGGAAGGGGTTTCGAACCTTCCGGAGTAATATATCCTAGAAATTCTAATTGATTCACTCTCATAACCGACTTCCCAAGATTTATACGAAGACCATATTGCTCTAATCGAGAGAAAACTAATTTTAGATGCTCTGAATGTTCGTCTTCCGTTGAAGAAGCTACTAAAATGTCATCTAAATATGCGAAAACAAAGTCCAATCCGAAAAACACGTCATTAATGAATCGTTGAAACGTAGGTGGGGCGTTCCTTAACACGAAGCTCATTACGTTGAACTCGTATAACCCAAAATGTTGTTATTATTGCTATTTTTTTGTTGTTGCTTATCTTCTTCATTAACTGGAATCTGAAAATAAGCCTTAAATAGGTCAATTTTTGAAAATATTTTCTTTCGTTTTAATATATGGTGAAAATCCTCTATTCTTGAAATAGAATAACGATAAGGAATCGTTTGTGCGTTTAATCGCCTGTATTCCCCGCACGGTCGCAAACTTCCAACCTTCTTGGACACTAAATGAAGTGGACTGGCCCATGAGACTTTGAAGGTCTAATTATGTCGTTTTCTAACATAAATTTGAATTCCTGTTTTGCCAACTTTAGTTTATTTGCAACTAAATGGCGAGCTTCCGAAAAAACAGGAGGGCCTTTAGTAGCTATTTATTGCTTTACGTTATGTTTTAAGTTGCAAATTAACAGATTTGGTTTTGTTAAATTTGAATATTGTAATAAAAAATTTGCATATCGAGAATTTTTATCAGTCGTGCTTATGCTATCCGCACTTGTTACGCACGTAACATGACTTCGAATAAATAAATTTGTGACACCATCTATTAATTTTTTGTTATGCATATCAATAAGCAATTGAAATTTGGTTACGAAATCTGCGCCTAAAATGGTTTGATCCACTTTAGCGATTAGAAAAGGAAATTAGAATGACCGACGCAGGCTTAAATCCAGAGTTGAAATTTTGAAACCTAAAGTGGGTATTACTGTTCCATTTGCAGCACACAATTTAAAGGAATTACATATTTTATGGTTTGTTGGTGCCAGAATGATGGATAAGTCAGCACTGGTGTCCACAAGAAAGTGCAAACTTATTTTTAATCAGCAACGAATAATCGGTATTACGGCAATCCTTTAATTCATCTGAAGCAGAACCTGCTGTCGAATCTACTGCTGGTCGGAGTTTTCCGACGCCTCCAGCTACATGGGCTTTTACATTTATTAGGATAACATTTATCACCAAATTTAAAGTGATGGTAACAGTATGATCCATTGGGGTTATATTTCTTCCTTGAATGACTTCGGCTGTTGCTTCGATTAAAGCCAGAGTGGCGATATTTACTTCTAGACTGTCTGTGAACATTTAGTTCCGAAATCTGCTTTTCTAAGTTAAAGATTTTATCAGGCACAGTATTCATTACATAATTGCCTGCACCAGTAGAATAAATTTCTGACGTTGAGTTCATTTCAAATATTTTATCCGCCATTATCGATAAGTTATCCAAGTTTTCATTACTCACAACCAAAATACTTTTAATGGATTCTGGCAATTTGCCAAACCACAAAATTCGTAAAACCTTATCCTTTATATTTGTTCCGCCAAGTGATTTCATTTTACTCAATAATTGGTCAGGTTTCATATCGCCAAGAGAAATTCCTGTAAGCAATTTTGTGATATTTTTTCCTCGCTTTCTTTAAAAATACTTAACAGTCTTTCTTTTGCAGCTACATATTTAACATCCCGTTCACTTTGGATTATAATCCATATATTTTCTACTCCTTTGGGTTCTAATTTTGCTACAAAATACTTAAATTTCGTCTGATCCTGGGTAATATTAGCAATTGAGAACTGTGCCTCAATTTGAAAAAACCAAATGTCAGGTGTCTCTTCCCAAAAGGTGGAATTTTAACGCTTACCTTGTTCGCTTTAAATATTTCACCAGCTGTGTTGGAAATAGAAGTGTTGCCGTTATCCATGATTTCGACGGCAGAAGGAATTATTCACCCGGGTCACCAGTTTGTAACGGGCTTACGCGCAGTTAATACATGGGATAAATGAATAAATTAAATTATATTTCAGGAACGCTTTAAGTACAATTAAATTTTTTAAAAAGAAATTATTAAGTTCATCCGTATCGTTTTATTAACAACTTTTTTGTTGCCAGTTTTGGAAACTAAACTTCGAGACAACAAAGATACTATTATACGTAGAGAGAACTGCTAAAGGCCCTTACAGGATTTGATCCGGACCTGGGCTCATGACTGCCCTGATAAGAAGTATTTCATTGTAATTGATTTCACTTGACGATTATCCTTGAAAAAATGGAGAAAAGAGTTTCAAATTAATGAATTTCGATTTTGGTGAACACACGAATCCCAACATGTTATAAACTCAGTTTTTTCATTTTTCTCAGCTGGTGTGGTCAGTATTGTGTGAAAGGGTCCCAATCCCAACTCCCAACCCAACCGGGGGTACCAGAATAGACCCCAAAAGCACTAGCAATGTCATTACCAGCCTGTCCAGATATATTTTCACTCCACAACGCATAATATACTTGTTTAGTAGGTGTGCAGTGCGCAGGCAAGTTGTAGATTTTTTACTTTTCTCAGGTAAAAAAAAAGGAACTAATATTAACATGTAGAGAAAGTATTACATTTTGTCAGTCAAATAACAGTACTGACAAAATTTTGCTTTTAATTCCCTCATTCTTAACTTGCCGCATGTTTACTTTTGACATTTGGTGTACATCATACTTACAGTCACCGGACAAAAAATTAGTCACCCCTAGAGAACTCGTGAAAAGCATCATTTAATACCGTGTAACTCCACCTCTGGATTTAATAACCGCCTGGATTCAGTTGGGAAGCGAGTCCACAAGGTTTTGCAGGTACGTCGCATGCAATTTAAGTCACTCGCTGAGGATTTGATCGCGCAAATCCACCAAATTGCGGTGATGCTGACTTCGGCGTTTTACCAGCTGTTCCAACATGTCC